>CAMRHE010001080.1:0-231955 GCA_947044405.1 Leptodactylus fallax
CAGCTGGCTAACATCTATGTGACTCCGGAGGAAGTAAGGAAAGTAACTCCAATGCAGCTGAAGCCGACTGAAAGGGATGAGTGGACCGTAACTGTGTCCATGGGAGAAGATGAGGAACCCACCTCTGAATGGAATGGCCGTGCAATTCGAGAACAGATGAAGATGGATGCAAGTTCATGTTCTCTGGAATGTGTGCAGAAGGTAGATGAACTGTTGTGGGAGAACCGAGCCGCCTTTTCACGGTATGCTGAAGATTTTGGATGTACCACAGGGATCTACCATGAGATTCCCACAGGAGACACCCCTCCAATTAGAGAGCGCTACCGACAAATTCCTCCACAGTTGTATCAGGAAGTAAAAGAACTGTTAGCTAAGATGCTACAGGGTGGGATCATCCAAGAAAGCCAGAGTCCCTGGGCAGCTCCTGTGGTGTTAGTAAGAAAAAAGATGGGTCCATCCGATTTTGCGTAGACTATCGGAAGTTAAACGCTTGCACCGTACGAGATTCCTACCCCTTGCCACGGATTGAGGAGTCCCTCTCAGCGCTGGGGAGAGCCCGGTACTTCTCCTCACTAGATCTGGCTAGTGGGTATTGGCAGGTGCCGATGGCCACAAAAGACAAGGAGAAGACGGCATTCATCTTGCCCATGGGACTATACGAATTTAACCGGATGCCCTTCGGGTTGACAAATGCACCCGGAACGTTTCAGCGGTTGATGGAGAAATGTCTCGGTGACTTCAACTTTGAGTTCACTCTCATCTACTTGGATGACATTATAGTGTATTCTGCGACCTTTGAAGACCATCTCCACCAGTTGGGGCAAGTATTTCGAAGATTGCGGGAACATGGGCTCAAATTGAAACCCAGTAAATGTCGGTTGTTCCAATCTGAAATTGATTACTTGGGTCACCGCGTATCAGGAGAAGGGGTGAGACCATCAAGAGACAAGATAGCGGCTGTTCAAGATTGGCCAATACCGACTACCCTGCGAGAAGTGAGGGCGTTCCTTGGAGTAGCCGGTTACTATCGACGGTTTATTAAGGATTTCGCCAAGGTAGCAGCACCACTTAATGCTCTCCTACGAGGCACATCCGGTGGTCCAAAGAACCGGTCCGTGAAGTGGGGACCTGAACAGGAACAAGCCTTCCAGGCATTAAAGGATGCACTGACAACAGCCCCAATCTTGGCATATGCTGATTACCACTTGCCGTTCCAGCTGTATACGGATGCAAGCCTGTATGGTCTTGGAGCAGTGCTTTCCCAGCTTCAGGATGGCCAGGAGAGGGTCATAGCGTACGGCAGCCGGTCTTTGAGAGATTCTGAAAGAAACCCCGAGAATTATAGTTCATTTAAGTTGGAGCTGTTGGCACTGGTATGGGCCATGACCGAGAAATTCTCTGAATATTTGACCGGTGCTGAAGTTTTAGTACTGACTGACAACAACCCACTAGCTCACCTGGAAAATGCCAAGCTCGGGGCGTTAGAGCAGAGGTGGATAGCCCGAATGACTAAGTTCAATTACCGCATTAAGTATCGGTCCAAGACAGAGAACCAGAATGCTGACGGGCTTTCTAGGGTAACCGCCCAGACCCCCACAGTAGACGTGGATCATGAGTTGGAGCATGTGGAGGTGCCCGACTTCAGCAGATTTTCACAGGCCTTGGCCGCCGCTAATCAGTTTGAGTTGGAGGGGACTGAAACGGCTCCTTTCTTTGGTCCCTCACGACAGGAATGGGCACAGATACAACAGACCCATGAGGGGCTGGCACAGATGATCAAGTGTGTTGAGAAAGGCCAGAAGCCCTGTAGAGAGGAAAGAGAACGACTGACACGTGAGATATTATCTGTTCTGAGTCAGTGGGAAAAGTTGGAGATGAAAAATGGAGTGCTATGCCGAAAGGTCTATTTACCTTCTGAGATCGACATTCGATACCAAATTGTGGTGCCTAGTGAACTGGCTCGCTTGTTGGCAGTTGAGGCTCATAATAAGAATGGACATTTTGGTCATGAGAAGACCTTTCGTTGGTTACAGCGACTGATTTACTGCCCTGGTCTTCGTCAAATGGTCGAAGAAGTATGCCGCAGCTGTCGAACTTGTGAGATCCATAAGGCAATAGAACAGAGAGCTCCCCTGCAAACCATCGTGACCCAGGAACCTTTAGAAATCGTCATGATAGACTATCTAATGGTGGGCCCATCCAATAGCGGACACCAGTATTGCCTCGTAATGGTGGATCACTTCACCAAATTTGCGGTGGTAACCGCCACCAAGGACCAGACAGCTGAGTCAGCAGCTCGTGCTCTGTGCCAAGATTTCATTCGAGTATATGGGTGCCCTAAACGCATCCACTCCGACCAGGGTGCCTGCTTTGAGGGACACGTAATGAAAGAAGTTCAACGTATCTACGGGATAAAGAAGTCGCACACGACTCCATACCACCCTCAGGGAAATGGGGCCTGTGAAAGATTCAACAGAACTCTGCTACAGATGCTGCGGACTCTGGAGGAAGACAAGAAGTTACAGTGGCCTCAGTTCTTGTCTGAAATGGTGTGGGCCTATAACAATCAGGTCCATTCTACAACGGGGTACTCTCCTTATACACTTCTCTTTGGGCGGTCTGGGCGAAGTGTAGGAGAATTACAGTTGGATGATGTGGATGGGTTCCCTCCGAGGGATCCAACCTCTTGGGTGCGGGCGCACCGGCAGAGACTTGAGACGATCCATCGATTGGTGCGGCAGCGCCTGCAAGAACATCCCCATCCTGATAAGACCCCAGTGCAAGAAGCACCATTGCAACCAGGCGACCTGGTGCTAGTTCGTGTCAAGAAACCCCAAGGGAAATTGGAAAGCCGATGGGAGGCTTTGCCGTATCGTGTTGTTGGCCGCAAGTATGCGAATGGGCCAGTGTACCAGGTCCAGAAAGAAGGAACTGATTGTGTTCGAGTACTTCACCGAAATATGTTGCGCCTGTGTCATTCTGAAGGGACAAATCATGATGGGCTTGCCAATGTGAATGAGCTCCCACAGTCAGAGAATGGAGGTGCGGAATGGGCCTCAGACGAGGAGGATGATTGTTGGCCGATCCCTGCTCCTGGGGATGTTCCACCTGTGACTACTGTATCTCCGGCCTGTGCCCCCTCTGGTGCGGAATCCGCTGGTCCTTCTCAGCCCATAGCTGCAGCACCCCATAATATACCACCGGTCCTCAGACGGACCACTAGGCCAAATGCTGGTATTCCCCCTGTTCGGTATGCGCAGGATGAGTTTGTTTGGCCTGCCATACATCGGTATACTACCACCCTGTGCATAAAAGTACAACCCTCTGGATATACAGTCATAGGCAGGGACTGCCAATCTTAAAGTGGGGGGGAATATGTAAGAGACAGCCAATGTTGTCCTAAGCTTCATTTGTCTGTATAAACTGTTAATGTTGAATGTATTTCTGTGATTCTGTTCCTTTAAGACAGCAGCCATTGTAATTGTGACATGATGCTGGAGTGACTCCCCCCCCTTTTATGTCAGCTTGCCTGTTCTGCAGACAGAATGTGAGCAGAGAAGCAGGAAGTGACGAGACAGAGAGCAGCAGCCATCTTAGCAAGTGTTGTATTGAACTGGTGTGGATATTTTTCTGTACAGCTAAGCTGTATCTTGGTCCAGAGACAAACAGAGTGTAAAGAGACAACAGGACTAGTGAGTCCACGTGAAAGGAACTGTGCTCAGTGGCTGATCAGTGAGACTGACATTGTGACTGTGTATATGGATACCACAGATAGAGACTCGCAGTGCTGTTGATGTACTGAACAGCACCTGCTAAATCCCGGCTTACATCCCAGCTCAGTGTATGGATTCGGCAGGACTGTCAGTGTGCTGAGTGGAATCTGCTGTTGGATTACATTGCATTCATTGGGTTTCCCTGTTAAAGAGGACTTCATTTCTCCCAAGATCCTGATAACCGTGAGGAGAGGACGTTTCACTATAAAAGAAAGGAACGACTTTGGGCCCCACCGCGCGCTTCTACAGACTGTAAGCGGTCCACCTGGACCACTGGGGAAAAGGGGGTGCACCCAAATGTGATGTCAGGGTCAGTTAGGGATAGTTTTGAGTATATTGTTCATTCAGTGTCCATACTGCAGAATTGGACAGAGTAAAAGTAGAAACCATTGCAGAATTTGCCTTGAAATTGTTCATGCTATATTGTATATTTTGCTTGTCTTTATCCCTGTCATTTTACCTTCAAATAGTCTTTATTAACTTATAGTAAATATATATTCTTTTCTTGAACTACCGCGTGTGCGTTCATTTCTGGTTGCGGAGACCAAACCACCTGCCTTGCTCTCGGTTCACATCTTATCTGCATATACATGATAGCTGTGATCATTGGTGTGCTGAAAAGTGAAGTGGTTGCTGCAAAGAAACCTCCTACAGAAAATAGGAAGTATCAGCATATTATTTGGTTTGTGGCCAGAGTCAGAACAGCAGGCTTTTTTTGGAATTTTTAAATATAGATAATAATATGGACATTTCTTTTAAAAACCTCACCAAAAGTTTTTTAAAAATATGTTTAACATAAAACTAGATTAAAAAAATAGGTCATTTTCTGCTGACAGGTTCCCTTTAATTACTGTGTTATCTTTAAAGGTGGAGTAAGAGGGGAGACACTGCTTGATCTTGGAACCGGACCTTCCATTTATCAACTCCTCTCTGCTTGTGAAGTATTTGATAAAATCATTGCCTCAGATCTCCTTTAAAAAAACTGTGCTGAATTACAAAAATGGCTGAAGAAGGATCCAGAAGCTTTTGACTGGACTCACATGATCAAATATGTATGTGAGCTGGAAGGAAACAGGTATTCATTCATTTTCTCAACTGACCCCAACTTAATACATAACACATAATATGTATGAGTACATTACATCGTGCAAGACACTATATATCATCTCAATATACAGTGAGTTTTATGCAGAGCTAGTGCTAATACACAGCAGCCAATCTAATCAAAAAGAGCTGCAGCAAAATATCATAAGGAAAACATAATACAATAACTAAGGCCATTGGTACGATGTGGGGGTTTAGACTTTCTAAGATTGTCTTTGCAGCTAGGATTAACATACCATGCCGCAATATGGGCCCAATAAAAACAGTTATTAAGAACTCTGTGATATTAGGTTTCTATCCAAGTGCTATATTAGGACATGTGAGGGTCATAGAGGAGGATCCACCACTCAGGACCCCATCTAATGGGACAAATTTATTAAGCCCTCTATGTCTGTTCTCTGTTGCTGGAGCCTGGAGGACATAAGTAACATAGTAACATAGGTGATAAGGTTGGATAAAGATACAAATTCATCAAGTCCTTTAACCTATAAACCTACCATGTTGATCCAGAGGAAGGATCCAGAAATCTTATTTTTATAAATTAGGCACATCTCACTGCAGTGTATAGCATATGAAGACTGGCATAGGAAACTCCAGTCCTGATAAATCTCCTGCAGAGCCAGAACATAGAGCAGCTCTCCAAGTACAGTTCAGCTGCCGGACCCTGGCCTGATCTTGCTTTATATGCACAGCCATTCATTTCAGTGATCATGTATAATGCTTAATTTCATCTGCAGTAGCCTGACTGGCTCTTTTGGGTGTGCCATGGTTTGTCAGACCTTCTCCCTGCAGCGGTTATTAAGTGTAGTATTACATGGTGGCTATTCAAGCAAATGGCAACCATTTAATACAAAGATGTCTCGAGCCTGCCAGAGCAGGAGTTAGTCTTACAGAGTCATCTTCTTATCGAGAAGGATCCTAAACAGAAAACCCACCACTTTAATAGGACATATGGACAGGGGTTGTCCTCATATGTTCATTATATTTTGTTCTTCTATTAGCTATCATTTTAGTATCATACAATAAGAAGATTAATTTTATTCTTGTATGTTTATAGGGAGGATTGTGAAAAAAAAAGCTGAGAAACTCCGCAGCAAGGTGAAAGAAGTTCTGATATGTGATGCTCTGAAAAGAAACCCTTATGATCCAGTCATTGTGCCACCAGTTGATTGTCTCATGTCTTGCCTCTGTCTTGAAATGCCATGTACAGATACAAAGTCATTCATTAATGTTCTGAAAAACTTCCAGGAATTGATAAAACCTGGAGGTCACCTTATGATTTTGAGTTCACTGAATGCTACTTATACTCATATCGGTAAAACGCGTTTCAGTGTAATGTCCTCAAAAGAGGAAAATCTAGAGATGGCCTTCAAAGAATCTGGTTATAATATTGAAAAGGCTGTGTATGCGCCGTGTATTGATAAATCCAGGCTGGATGTTTTTGATTTAGCTGGCAAATATTTTATTCATGCCCGTAAACCAATGTAAGACCAAATTCATCATCCACCATTTTTTGTAAATGCTGCTACTGTGTTTCTCCAAAAATAAGACCGACCCCAAAAATAAGCCCTAGCTACGTTTTCCAGGTTTTTTGGAGTAGGCTTGAAATATAAGCCCTACTCCAAAAATAAGCCCTAGCTAATTTAACCCCTTCCCGACATCTGCCGTGCGATTACAGCGGATGCCGGGTCCTTAAAGATGGCGGCCGCTCTGCTGCAGAGTGGTTACCATAGCTGCCGTACCGGGTCTCCGCAGAGACCTGGAGTTAATGCCCGCTGTCGGTGTCTACCTTGATCGCGAGCACTGTTGAGCGTCACCCCCCCCCTTCCAACCAAAGTAGCAGAACCGCTGGAGTTAATGCCCGCGATCAGAGTGGACTCTGACCGCGGGCATTGTGTGACCTCCGTGCTTCCCCCCCACAGTCCCTAGGGCCGGTCCCCACCCCCTATAGCTACTATACCGGATCTCCTTGTACAGTGGAGACCCGCAGTTAATGCCCGCGATCAGAGTCCGATGATCGTGGGCATTGTTGAGTGTGCCAGTCCGTGAACCCCTCTCCAAATCGACCCCCCAAAGCAGATAAACTATCCCCGGGGCTGGTCCTCACCGGCCCCGTACCATTGAAGTTGCAGGCCAGCTCCCATGGGTGAGATCGCAGGAGCCGACCTGTTCCTTATGAAGGCTCCCAGGCCTGTCATAGTAATGTAGATAATCTCCCATAGACTGCAATAGGTTGTATTGCAGTCTATGGGATGATTGCAGGTTCAAGCCCCCCTATGAGGGGTTAATAGTAAATAAAAAGATTAAAAAAAAAGTTAAAAAATATAAAAAACACAAAATAATAAAAGTTCAAGCCCCCTCCCAGTTTCACTAGAGTACATATAAAAATAAAATATTACTGTGAAACACATACACATTAGGTATCCCTGTGTCCGAAAACGCCCGGTCTACAAACTTATAAAATTATTTTACCTCTATGGTGAATGCCGTAGCAAAAAAAAAAGATCAAAAGTGCCGAACTGCTGTTTTTTTGCTGTTTCACGTCTGTTAAAAGTTGAAATAAAAAAGCGATCAAATGTGTGATTGTTGTTCATGGAAAAAATTAAGACCTACCCCGAAAATAAGCCCTAGCCCTTTTTTCAGAGCAAAAAATAATATAAGACCCTGTCTTATTTTCGGAGAAACACAGTATACATCTGCATGCTTTAGATTCTAATCATAAACTCTACTGGCAAAAAAGTGATTTGGGGTTAAGTCTAAGAACTATGTATAAGATGTTATAATAAATAGCCATGCAAAAGGAATGCTCTGCTTGTCAACATTATCAACAATAGAGCCCATATGTAAAAATAATGGTATCTACTATCAATAGGGATCGGCAGCCTTAGGCCCAGTCCACACTGTTGAATCTGCTGCTGATTTCTGCCCCAATCAGTGGCAGATTCCTTCCTGATTCTGCCTCCTATTACTTTCAATGTGGGGCAGAGATCAGAGCAGGACTCTGAAAGAAAATAAGTGTCCCATTCGATTTATCCACGGATTCAGAGGCGTAGCTAGCGGGGGGGCAGAGGGGGCAAGTGTACATACCGATGCAGTTGAAATACATGACAGAGCAGAAAGCTATTAGCTTTGAGTTCTGCCATTCTATAACCTGTACATGTAGCAGTGATGGGGTGAGCAGTGCCTCCTCCTGTACACAGCCTGTGCACATATACTATTTTCTTTCTAGTGATACCATAGAATAGGGGGTCAAGGTTCCTGGAGGAAAGTAGAAGATGCGCACAGGCTGTGTGCACGAGGAGGTCCCTACCGGAACCTTGACCGCTATTCTACGTTTCCAGTGGGAAGAAAATAGTAGATGCGCACAGGCTGTGTACAGGAGGAGGCCCCGCCCACCCCATCACTGCTCTGTAAGTACATGAAAAATATACAGAGCAACAGCATATGGAATGGTATGTGGGGGAGGGGGACTATAACCTGTGTGTGTGTTTACTCTTAGCTCACTATTACTGTAATAGTGCCCCCCATAAGTAACATCATTGCTTATGTGGGGGAGGGAACTATTACCTTTGGGGGGTGCTATTAGAGCACTAATAGTGCCCCCCACAGGTAATAGCATTACTTATGTGAGGAGGCTATTACCCGTGGAGGGGGGCACTATTAGATGTGGAGTGGCCCTGCAACACTCTCCACCCCTGCATGTCTGACTTTGTTTCCAGCGAAAAAATCTGGATTCGTGGCGCAGAGGCTGCAAGCGCACACCCACGCGTTGCTTTAAAAACCCTTTAAAAACCTTTCACTATCCAGTCCCTATACAGTTTCCCGAGATTTTCAGTCGGATTCGCAGCAGACAGACTCCGGCACAAGTGTGAACCCATCCTTACACAGGTCCCTTAGCGACAATTAAGACGTCAGTGTCCTGGCACAGGCAGGCGTAATGACATCACTACATAACGCCGCCTGTGCTGGGACACAGACATCCTGTGGTAACGGCATCTTGTAGGCTGCAGGATACAGCAAGGAGAGTCGGCGGTGGCAAGTCCAAGAAATTGTGGGACAACACAGTACCCACAAAAGTGGTGAGGTGCTTCCCAACAACAAACCATGGATTAACGCTGATATAAAAACACTACTAAGGAGAAAAAGATGGCATCAGGACAAGAGATAAGGAGGGGTTGAGGGAAGTACAAAAGGAGCTGAGGCACTAACAGGCAAGGAAAACCAGTTATAAGGAAAAAATGGAAAACAAATGGAAAGAAAAGACAAAGGGGGCGGGAGGGGCTAAGTCAATTCGGGTCAAAACAGTCGGCTGCCAGATTGAGGCAGATGTTAACTGGCTTAATGAACTAAACCATCTCAACAGATTTGACACACACCAGCTCCTCCCACCCCAGAATGTCCTTCAGCCCCCTCACCACAAGACTCACCCCACACCCCATGTGGCTACTCCCAACAGACCAGTAAATCCAGAAATCTGTCTTTATCTGACCACAGTCTGACCTTCACACGGGCCCAGGTGAGGAAGGAGATGAAAAGATCAAGGCGAGGAAAGCCGCAGGGCCAGATGACACAGTGCAAGGCTAATAAGACTGTGGGGACCAGCTGTGTGGTATAATTACATATATGTATAATATGAGCCTGAGGCAGGAAATAGTCCCTGAATTATGGAAATCTTCTTGTGTGGTACCAGTTCCAAAGAAACCTCACCCATGGACCCAACGACACAGACCTGTAGCATTGACATCCCACTTGATGAAGATCTTAGAGAGATTCCACCCCCCCCCCGCATGGACCCCTCCAGTTGCATCGACCGGGCATTGGGGTAGATGATGCCATCATCCATCTTCTGCACAGGGCTCTGCTCACCTGGAGAAACCAGGGAACACAGTGAGAATAATGTTCTTTGATTTCTCCAGTGCAACACCATACAGCCCAGGTACTGAGAGACAAGCTGGCCTGCTGGAGTGGACCACCACCCTCCAACTGGATCCTAGACTACCCACAAATCGACCCAATACGTGAGAGCCCAAGACTGTGTGTCAGGTACCGTGATCTGTAAACGGGGGCCCCCAGGGCACGGCGCCCCTTCCCCACACTGTACACTGCTGATTTTAGGTGCAACCATCCAGCTGCTACCTACAGAAGTATTCTGACGACTCTGCAATAGTAGGCCCATCACAGACGATGATGACAAGGAGTACAGAGAACTGAACCGGTTGTGGACTGGTGCCACCGGAACCACCGAAGAAACGCGGGGAAGACCAAGGAGATGGTGGTGGACTTCCGTAAAGGCAGATGCCCTCCAAAACCAGTGGACATCCTGGGGACGGGCATCGAGATTGTGAACACCTATAAATACCTGGGTCTGCTCCTAATAATAAGCTGGACTGGGCAGATCATATGGAGGCCCTGACAGGAAGGGCCACAGCAGGCTCTACCTGCAGGAAGCTGAGAGCCTTGGAACCGGGGGCACTCTTAGGACTCTCAACCGGTAGTGGCACAGCCACCTTTGGAGTGGCCTGCTGGGGGAGCAGTATATCAACCAGGGACAGAAATAAACTTGACAAGCTGATAGAAGGGCCAGCCTGCCTGGGGGCCCACGGACCCAGTGCAGGTGGTGGGGACAGAAGGATACTGTCCGTGGTGAGCCCAGCAGAAGAAGAAGTCCCACCCAGCAGAGACGGATCGCGCTGAGCAGACTGCAGGACCGACGCCCACCCAGGGTGAGAAGGAGCGCTATCGAAGTCCCCCCCACCGCGGTTAGGCGTACAACCAACACCGACCTAAGCGGAGATCATTACATACAGAGAACTGAAATACTCTCTGCCTGAATCCCCCCCCCCCCCGCACGCCACTGTCTGTCTGCTATTAATGTAAGCCTCTCACCTTGGAACATCCTGTACATGTTGTATTTGTATTTGTATCTGCTATCTTATCTTGCGCTGTAACACACTGAATTTCCCCACTGTGGGACTATTAAAGGACTATTATTATTATTATTATTATTATTATTATTAAGTAGAGGAATTGGAGGCAGGTGAGTATTATTGGTGGGTTTTTTTTGGGGGGAGGTGGGAAGCCTTAAAAATATTAAGGGCCAATAACCATAAGGGGTCATTAGGGCAAGCAGGGGCATTATTAATATAAGGGGGCTATTGGGAGGCAGGATTTATGTAACGGTGTAAGAGGGTATTGGGCTATACTAATTTAACGTGGGCATTTTTGATTTAAAGGGGTTGTCCAGGAATTACAGTAATTGGGCAGGAGGCCGGGGAAGGTGAAACATAAAAAAACCCAACATATTCAACTGTCTCCAGCGCTCCGATGTTCCCCACCATTGTCTGGTCGAACGCGGTACATGACAGCAATGGGGGACACCGAAGTGCCTGGGACAGGAGAGTATGTTTTTTTTTTTTTTTTTTTTTTATATTTCACCTTCCCCGGTCTCCTGCACCAGTTCTGCATTTCCAGGACAACTCCTTTAAGGGAATATACAGGAGAACTATTAATTAAGGGGTATTATTAGCTGAGGCATTAGCAGGCAAACAGGAGTATTTTTTGGGGGGGGGCACAGGGACATTATTGATTTAAGGGGGCATACAGGAGTATTATTAATTGGGGGGCACAGGGGCATTATTAATTGAGGGGCACTATTAATTTAAAGGGTTGTACTATCATACATTTTAAAGCAGGCAGCAGGCGAGCGTTATAATGTACTTTCCCCCCTATGCCTGCACTGGGCTGTCTG
This sequence comes from Leptodactylus fallax, assembly GCA_947044405.1. NCBI lineage: Eukaryota > Metazoa > Chordata > Amphibia > Anura > Leptodactylidae > Leptodactylus > Leptodactylus fallax. The sequence goes on from CAMRHE010001080.1 coordinate 11,626, forward strand.
TCACCTTTGCTTGTATACAGAGTGGCTGCAGGGAGATGTCACAACAGCGGAACCGCAGAGGCCCAACACTATATACTACTGTACTGTAGAGAGCGGTGATTGGCTGCAGCGGTCCCATCAACTTGACATCAGTGCTGCAGCCGCTCTGTATACATATAGTGCAGTGAAGGTGATGGTTGGCCCAGGACAGGGACAGAGGGGGGATGCAGGTAAGTGTCAGTGTGTTTTTATTTACAACCCTCTCTTGCTGCTTGCATTAATATTTCTGATCCCAAACAATCCCTTTAAGGGGGTACACAGGAGGAATTAATTAAGGGGCACAAAGGGGCATTGTTAATTTAAGATACATATGGGGGTATCATATGTTTACAGGAGATTTTTATATCATGTATTTTATAATTGGGGGTAGCAGCAGGATGGAGACTTTGTATAGGCAAGGGAAATGTGGGTCACATGTCTGGAAAAGTGAGGAGCCAAAAATGTCTGCACTGCAAACTTTACAGTGATAAGCTGCGAATGGAAGAAGTGGTCATGGCGGTCCAGATGGAAAAGACGAGAAATGTGAAAGATTACAGTCAAAGACGTCACCTGTAAGTAACAACATTTTCCTGTACTGTATTTACTTCAACTGTATGCAGAGCCCTGTGTACAGCCAGTATCTGTGGTCACCATATAGTGATAACATCGGTATACCCAGGTAGGGGGCCCACTTGGATATGTTTGCCCCCCCTGTGCCGAACCCCTAGCTACGCCTCTGCACGGATTCCATGGCTGGTCAGCTTTGGGGTCCATGACTCGAGACTCCCCACTGATTAAACCCATTCATCTGCATGCAGAGCATCGACATTCCACTGCAGGGGGACTGGGGGAGTGGGGGTGCAGAAAATGAAGAAGAATCCGAGCAGTATGAGCCATGTGAACATACCCTTAGAGAGGGGAGGATGTGCAGTTGAACTTGGGAGGGTCTTGTGATCTACTTGGTTTGTAATGGTGATAGAACCATGGCGGATCACAGACAAAATACTCAACGTTTCAAAACATGTCATCAGCTGCATAGTTCTCAGTCCAATGGTCTCAAATGCAGTTCTGCAGATTGTAAAGTCACACAACTACAGTCACCCCAAAAATAATTTTAAAAAATCATGTCTCTAGCCACACTCAGTAAACACCCAATTGTGTCCAGAGTGACAATGTTGTCAACTATGCACAAGGAACGATTTATAGCTGGGGCGCTTCTCATCTTAGCATACATACTCAACCTCCCATCATACGTGCTTGTATGGCCGCCATGGCATGACAGCTTTGTTAGTCAGCTATAACTTATAGGTTGTGCAACAACAATTGTAAATTAACATTTAACATTCATCACCAACATTACTTTCACACTGTATCAGGCTATACACAATAGGCAAGGAATGAAGAATCTCTGAAAGGTGATATGACCCAATAGGACACAGGACACCATTTACTATACCCAAACCCTTCCAAAACATGTTGGAATATAAGATACCCAGATACATTCTGTGTGACAGCAAGGTTACTAAAACCTCTCTGGGGAGAGACAGTCACATTACTTAAAGGGAACAATCAGTGCTATTTGGTACACTAAACTTCCCGAAGTTCCTTAAGTACCAGAGATTTAGTGTCCCAAATACCCAACTCTAACACTGTCAGTGAGAAAAAAAAATAAACCTTTATACTTACCTAGAGATGGGTCATCAGCCTCATTGCGGGGGTTTGGGTCCCCAGTGTTCCTGACCTTTAACCTGCATGTCAGTGCGTCAGCCAATCAGTGAATAGCAATAGTCTGTTCATGCGGAGCAACAGCATCCAGTCACTGACCGGCTGACATACTCACATGTAGACAGAAGGAAAACAAAGACCAGGGTAGTCAAAGAGAGACTCTCTGCTTGATGCCTGACCAAACAGAGCGGTGAGTGTATAGTGTATATTATTTTAGGCCTCAGTAAGGGGTAATAAAAGGACTTGGAACACCCCTTTAAACTCCCCACATTTCAGAAGTAATAAACTCCCCTAATATTATATACATTTCTGAGAAAATGATTCCTACTAGCAATATTCAAAGTTCTAGAAGTCTGGGATGCCTGACCGCCAAGCAGGTTCTGTAAGACCCTATAAATACAATAGAGATCACAGCCCCTAGCACAAACATTGGCCACTTACCACATGATGAGTACTCAGGTGATATAATATGCTTTATTTCCTGATTTATTTGTTCCCTGGTTTAGTTATACATCTGTTCATTTACACACATTATGTCATTTACTACTTGATGTTCATGATCCTGCTTGTGCTTATGTGACTAAACAATTGCAATTGATCCTGTGTATTTCTTGCTCTATATAAGTACTTGGATATACATTTGCAGTATCAGACTTGAGTTCCAAAATATTCTGGGGCTCCACAGTCCAGCAGCCTCTACAAAACAGACCACAAGCATTACAGTAGAGCCTGAGCCATTGGGAAGAGCCTTACTGGTACTCAGAAACTTCAATTATTGTGGAAATCCACACCAGAGTGGGGCTCACATCTAGACAACAATCTATCACCATGTAAGTGCCTCTGAGAGTCAGGGAGAGTCCTTCCTTCTACCAACACAGAATCCCCAGTGAGAACTGGGTGCACCATTTAGTTGTAACTACCAGTTAGAAAGTTTTGACTTCCAGCTCCGTAATACAATGACATGCCTGGGGTTGTTACAATAACTTTAGCAACAAATCTGATGCTTGTCAATATAACCTTAACCCTGCTGTTCTGTTCGGTTCTACTATACTCATATAATGTTACGGTCATTTTTGACCGGGCCTATTAAAGTCTGGATTTTTAACTAATTTAAGTGTTTTATTTGAATTTCTTTTGCATTATTATACTGTATGCGAATATGGTTGTTCATAAACAAATGAAAAATGAAATCAAAAACTTAATTTTTATTTTTTTTGTGTCAAAAAATGTTACATGGCCTTATTGCATTATTCATGCATATTGCACATTTGCAAAAAAAAAAAAATCTTTATAAAAATGTAAACTATAACTAATAACATCAAACTGTATGTAAATATATTAAAAAAAAACAAACAAACAAACAAAAAAATAAAAAGTCTAGTTTTTTCTATATAAAATGTGAAATAAGGTTCAAGGTGCTAAATTTACTGTTTGCATTCGTCACAAGTATAAAAGTATAATTTACATGTCTTTTGCATAAGTACTTTGCTCATTTGCAACATATCACATTTGATTTGTGATTACTTGATGTTGGACAGAAGGCGCATCGTTTCTGTTTTAGGCTGGTTGCACTGCTGGTGGAGGCCGTGGGTATCGTCGCAGTGTAAAATCATGTCTGGCTTTCTGTCGTCTCGGTTACTGATTGCATTATCATGGTGCATTGGTGCTCATCAGAATGACCTGTTTGTGTTTTTTGGGAACGTAAGAAACTACTGTTGTATCCACAGTAAAATAAAACGTAGAACTATAAATGTCTCTCTTACTGAGGATACCTTGCGGCAGTTCTGGCTTATTTTTTCTAACAGTACCCAGCATGGTCATTTTTCTTTTCAGCAACATCTGCCCCAGTTGGTGTGATGTAAAAAAATTGTCACATGTAACATTTCGTCCTTTGAGTCCATGTGTCAAATCCAAAACTACTCGCATACCTTGATTTTTTTCAGCTCTTTCTCCAGGGTTTTTTCCTATGTATACCTGAGTGATCACTGTAAATAAAAAAAAAAAAAAAAAAAAAATATATATATATATATATATATATATATATATATATATATATATACAGTGCCTTGCGAAAGTATTCGGCCCCCTTAAACTTTTCAACCTTTTGCCACATTTCAGGCTTCAAACATAAAGATATAAAATTTTAATTTTTTGGTGAAGAATCAACAAGTGGGACACAATTGTGAAGTGGAATGAAATTTATTGGATATTTTAAACTTTTGTAAAAAATAAAAAACTGAAAAGTGGGGAGTGCCAAATTATTCGGCCCCCTTAAGTTAATACTTTGTAGCACCACCTTTTGCTGCGATTATAGCTGCAAGTCGCTTGGGGTATGTCTCTATCAGTTTTGCACATCGAGAGACTGAAATTCTTGCCCATTCTTCCTTGGAAAACAGCTGGAGCTCAGTGAGGTTGGATGGAGAGCGTTTGTGAACAGCAGTTTTCAGCTCTTTCCACAGATTCTCGATTGGATTCAGGTCTGGACTTTGACTTGGCCATTCTAACACCTGGATACGTTTATTTGTGAACCATTCCATTGTAGATTTTGCTTTATGTTTGGGATCATTGTCTTGTTGGAAGATAAATCTCCGTCCCAGTCTCAGGTCTTTTGCAGACTCCAACAGGTTTTCTTCCAGAATGGTCCTGTATTTGGCTCCATCCATCTTCCCATCAATTTTAACCATCTTCCCTGTCCCTGCTGAAGAAAAGCAGGCCCAAACCATGATGCTGCCACCACCATGTTTGACAGTGGGGATGGTGTGTTCAGGGTGATGAGCTGTTCTGCTTTTACGCCAAACATATCGTTTTGCATTTTGGCCAAAAAGTTGGATTTTGGTTTCATCTGACCAGAGCACCTTCTTCTACATGTTTGGTGTGTCTCCCAGGTGGCTAGTGGCAAACTTTAAATGAGACTTTTTATGGATGTCTTTGAGAAATGGCTTTCTTCTTGCCACTCTTCCATAAAGGCCAGATTTGTGCAGTGTATGACTGATTGTTGTCCTATGAACATACTCTCCCACCTCAGCTGTAGATCTCTGCAGTTCATACAGAGTGATCATGGGCCTCTTGGTTGCATCTCTGATCAGTGTTCTTCTTGTTTGAGATGAAAGTTTAGAAGGACGGCCAGGTCTTGGTAGATTTGCAATGGTCTGATACTCCTTCCATTTCAATATGATCGCTTGCACAGTGCTCCTTGGGATGTTTAAAGTTTGGGAAATCTTTTTGTATCCAAATCTGGCTTTAAACTTCTCCACAACAGTATCACGGACCTGCCTGGTATGTTCCTTGGTCTTCATGATGCTCTCTGCGCTTTAAACAGAACCCTGAGACTATCACAGAGCCGGTGCACGGAGACTTGATTATACACAGGTGGATTATATTTATCATCATCATTTGGCACGCCCCACTTTTCAGTTTTTTACTTTTTACAAAAGTTTAAAATAACCAATAAATTTTGTTCCACTTCACGATTGTGTCCCATTTGTTGTTGATTGTTCACCAAAAAATTAAAATTTTATATCCTTATGTTTGAAGCCTGAAATGTGGAAAAGGTTGAAAAGTTCAAGGGGGCCGAATACTTTCGCAAGGCACTGTATATACTTAGTTAGAATAGCTTTTCTTCAAAGTTGTATACATGTGAAAATTCTACCACAAAAAACTTCAACTCATCCCAGAAAAAATAATCCCTCACACAGCTGTGTTGATTAAGAAATAACAAGTTACAGTATGTGGCAACACAAAAAACTAATTCTTTTCCTTGAAAAAAGTTGTTTTTACTATGCAAAAGTAGTAAAATGTAAAATACCTACTCAAACTGTATTTGGTATATCACAATTATAGATGAGCGAATTTCTCAAAAGTTCGATTCGCCAGTTCGATTCGAAGTTCAAAAAATAATTAGCTTCGATCCGAATTACTTTGCGGTAAATATCACTAAAAAACATCTATTTTGTAGCTGCAGAGATCCTGTATAGGTGTGTAGAACACTGTGCCTTGTAGTAATACGCATAGGGAGCCTACTGTGGTAGTCAAACAATACTGTGAGTCAGTATGACACGCACATGACAGGCAAAACTGATCATCTAGCTCAAGTGTGAACCCAGCCTTACAGGTCCATGCTAGTGCCAGGTAGAAAGAACCGTGCAGACACCCAACATCCTACTGTAGAGTGAAAGAGCGCACTCCTTTTACACCGTCGTCTGTCGATTCCACATATAGGTCTACAGAGTGGCAAGGTCACATAATGTGGAGTTGGCAGCAGCGTCATTAAACCACAGAGTGGCAAGGCGACATAATGTGGAGGTGGCAGCAGCATGAGGACGCCATACAGTGACCCAGTGGCAGCGGCATGAGGAGGCCATACAGTGACCCAGTGGCAGAAGCATGAGGACGCCATACAGTGACCCAGTGGCAGCGGCGTGAGGAGGCCATACAGTGACCCAGTGGAAAAGGCATGAGGAGGGCATAAAGTGACCCAGTGGCTGCAGCATGAGGAGGCCATACAGAGACCCAGTAGAAAAGGCATGAGAAGGCCATACAGTGACCCAGTGGCAGCAACATGAGGAGGACGCAGAGTGACCCAGTGGAAATGGCATGAGGAGGCCATAGAGTGACCAAGTGGCAGCAACATGAGGAGGCCATACAGTGACCCGGTGGCAACAGTATGAGGAGGCCATACAGTGATCCAGTGGCTGCGGCACGAAGAGGATATACAGTGACCCAGTTCCTCCCCTGTGTCACTTTGTTTGCCCAGGCAAACGAGGTGTAGAACATTGTGACATTGCTGTGCCCTGCACATGTGGTATGATGGAGGAGCACTGTGAATTGTCCCTGCAGTGGAGGCTAAGGAAAAAGTGGAGGATGAGGTGGACATTGTTGCAGGACCAACGGTGTCAGAACGTGGAGGCGGAAGCCAAGTTGCTGGTGACAATGTGAAGTTGGCAACAGCATGAGGAGGGCATACAGTGACCCAGTGGCTGTGGCATGAGGAGGCCATACAGTGACCCGGTGGCAGTGGCATGAGGAGGGCATACAGTGACTCAGTGGAAATAGCTTGAGGAAGGCATATGGTGACCCAGTGGCAGCGGCATGAGGAGGCCATACAGTAGCCCAGTGGCAGTGGCATGAGGAGGGCATACAGTGACCAAGTGGCAGCAACATGAGGAGGCCATACAGTGACCAAGTGGCAGCAACATGAGGAGGCCATACAGTGACCAAGTGGCAGCAACATGAGGAGGCCATACAGTGACCCAGTGAAAGCGGCATGAGGAGGCCATACAGTGACCCAGTGGCAGCAGCATGAGGAGGACATACAGTGACCCAGTGGCAGCAGCATGAGGACTACACAGAGTGACCCAGTGGAAGCGGCATGAGGAGGCCATACAGTGACCCAGTGACATTGTGGAGGTGTCAGCAGCCTTAGGAGGCCATACAGTGATCCAGTGTCAGAGTGACCCAGCGGAAGCAGCGTGAGGAGGACATACAGTAACCCAGTTCCTCTCCTATGTGACTTTGTTTGCCCAGGCAAACGAGGTGTAGAACAGCGTGACACCGCTGTGCCCTGCACATGTGGTATGCTGGAGGAGCACTATGAATTGTCCCTGCAGTGGAAGCTGAGGAAACAGTGGAGGATGAGGCGGAATTTGTTGCAGGACCAACGGCGTGAGAATGCGGAGGCGGAAGCGGTGTCACCTGACCAAGTTGCTGGTGACAAGCTGACAATGTGAAGTTGGCAACAGCACTGCCATACAGTGACCTGGTGGCAGCGGCATGAGGAGGGCATTCAGTGACCCAGTGGCAGCGGCATGAGGAGTACACAGAGTGACCCAGTGAAAGTGGCATGAGGTGGCCATACAATGACCCGGTGGCAGCAGCATGAGGAGGGCATACAGTCATACAGTGACCCAGTGGAAGTGGAATGAGGAGGCCATACAGTGACCCAGTGACATTGTGGAGTGTGAGCAGCCTTCGTAGGCCATACAGTGACCTGGTAAGAGAGTGTGGAGGTGTCAGCAGCCTTAGTAGGCCATACAGTGACCTGGTAGGAGAGTGTGGAGGTGTCAGCAGCCTTAGTAGGCCATACAGTGACCCAGTAGCAGAGTGAGGAGGTGGCATCAGTGTGAGGAGGCCATACAGTCATCCAGTGGCAGAGGCAGAGGTGGCAGCAGCGTGAGTAGGCCACTGAATGGCAAGGTGATATAATGTGTAGGTAGCAACAGCGTTAGGAGGCCATACAGTGACCCAGTGACAGAGTGAGGAGGTGGCAGCAGCATGAGGAGGCCATACAGTCACCCAGTCGCAGAGTGCGGAGATGGCAGCAGAGTGAGTAGGCCACAGAATGTCAAGGTGATATAATGTGTAGGTAGCAACAACCTTAGGAGGCCATACAGTGAACCAGTGGCAGAGTGTGGTGAGGCAGCATGGATCATTTAATCTGCTGCTTCAGGCATTGGTGGGTGGAAGTCCTGGCTGAGCCATGCCTGATTCATCTTCACAAAGGTCAGTCTCTCCAAATTTTGGGTGGACAGGCGAGTACTCCTTGGGGTAACTATGGCCCCACTAAACACCTGCTCTGATGCCACACTACTGGCCGGGCAGGACAGCTTTTCCAGGGCAAACTCGGCCAGTTGTGGCCACAAACCCAGTTTGGCTGCCCAGTAGTCCAGCGAATTTTCGATGACGTGTGGCAGGGTGCACTCTTAAATATGCCTACACCTGCTGGTTCAACTTCTGCTCTGTGTCTAGCTGCTGATGAGCAGCTTTTTCATTATGCGGCTGAAGAAAGCTGCTCATCAGCGACTCTAGGATCAGGCTACTGCTGATGGAGCCGATACTGCTCCTGCCACCCCCACCCCCTCCCACAGCTGCCATTCCAGTACAAGTTGAGCGCTCAGGGCCCCCCCCGGCCGGAGATGCGAGAGGATGGACGATGGCGCAGATAGGCAGCGGCCAACTTGTTACATAGCATGTTTCTATAGTAGTTCAGTTTGTCCTGCCTCTCAGCGGGTGTTAAAAACGCCCCCATTTTTCCCCGGGTCTAACATGGTGGAGAGCCAGTAGTCATCCCTCTGCTGAATGGTGACAATTCTGCTGTCACTGCGCAAGGAAGTCAGCATGCATCGGGCCATTTCCGCAAGTGACTCCGAGGAACTCCCTGCATCCATCTCCACTGCATACTGCCGCGGTGTGTCTGGGTCATCTGCCTCATCCTCCTCATCTCCCTCTGACTGTTCTCATTGCTCTTGCTCCTCCTCTCCACCCGTTTGACTACACATTGTTTGTGCTCCAATGTCCTCCTCATCCTCCTCCTACTCCTCCAGTTCAGCCCCCACAGGGCTCATGTGGCCTTGAGATGTAGACACCACATCTCCAGTCCCCTGACGAGCCAGACTGATAAGCATCTTTTCCAGGATGTGAATCAGTGGAATGAAGTTGTTCATCCCGTAGTCCTGGCGACTGACTAACAAAGTGTCCTCCTCAAAGGGAACTACCAAAGGGCAGGTGTCACGCATGAGCTGCCACTGGCTAAACTTAAAGTTACACAGTGGAGTACCTCTGTCTGCTTGGATCATCAAGAAATCGTTTATGACTTTTCTGTGTTCATATACAGTAGTCGATCCAACATATGGAGGGTTGAATTCCACGGGTGGAAACATCGCATATCAGCCTATGTTGTGGGAGGCCATTCTGCGGCCGCAGCTCAAGGAGGGTGTGCTTGGCAGTGTACGAGTGGCTGAAGTGCATGCAAAGTTTCCTTGACATTTTTAGGATGTCTTGCAGATGGGTGGAACACTTAAGGAAACGCTTGACAACCAGATTGAACACGTGCACCATGCAGAGTGCATGGCTCAGCCCTCCTTGACGCAGGGCCGACACCATGTTCTTCTCATTGTCGGTCACCATTGTTCCGATTTTAAGTTTTCTTGGAGAAAGCCAGGATTCGATTTCTTGATTGAGGACATGGAGCAGTTCCTCCCCTGTGTGACTTTGTTCGCCCAGGCAAAAGAGGTGTAGAACAGCGTGACATGTGGTATTGGAAATTGTTCCTGTAGTGGAGGCTGAGGAGACAGTGGAGGATGAGGCGAACATTGTTGCAGGACCAATGGCGTGAGAACATGGAGGCAAACACTGCGTCACCTGTCCAAGTTGCTGGTGTGTCTGGGCAGGCACCACATTAACCCAGTGGGCCGTAAATGATATATATTGTCCTTGACCGTAGTTACAGCTCCACACGTCAGCTCTGCCTTGCACTTTGGCAGACACCAACAGGCTCAAGGACTGGCCCACCTTCTCTTCTAAACATTTGTGCAGGGCTGGAACTGCCTTCTTGGCAAAGAAATGATGGCTTGGGACTCTCCACCTTGGCTTGGCGCAAGCCATCAGTTCTCTGAAAGGTGCAGAGTCCACCAAGTGGAAAGGGAGTGACTGCAGCACCAGCAACTTGGACAGGAGCATGTTCAGCTTCTGCACTGTTGGATGATTGCACGCATACTGTTGTCTCTTAGATATAGATTCTGTGATCGATTGCTGATGCAATGACTGACTAGGAGGAGGAGCAGGAGCATCATGACTAGCAGATGATGGGAAGGACACACAGCTTCCTTCAGCTGAGGTGGTGTAGCCTTGACTGCCTGAAATAGGGTGCATGCCACTGGGTGATGCAGCAGTTGCTGCGGCAGGCTGGACCACCACATTGGAGCCACGGCTTTCCCAGACCACTTTATGATGACGCTGCATATGTTGACGCAGGGCTGTGGTGCCAACATTGGCACCCTGGCCACGCTTCATCTTCTGCCCACAGATTGAACATATAGCCATGTTCACCTCCCCCGGCAGCTCTACAAAAAACTGCCACACTGCCGAGAAGGTGATTTTACCCCCAACACTCCGCAATAACTGACTGCTACCGCCACTGCCTCCGTGAACCACTGCACCACTGTTTACTAGGCAGGTAGGCTGCTGCGAAGCGGGTGGTTATAGCTCGGGCATATTTAGCTCCCGACCTCATACTGCTGCCACCCTGCTGAATCCCCCGCTGCCTCATGCGCAAGCTGCAACCCTCTTCTCCTGATGACGATGAGGCCCCTTCGCCACCCGGCTCCCAATTACAATCGGCTACATCGTCATCCACTACTGTCTGCAGGTCACTGATGTCCTCCTCAACACCAGCTCCCATGCCACTCTCCTCATCGCTACTTGCTAGCCTACCACAGGAAGCGGCGGCTGTCTCCTCCACATCTTGGCTGAGCAGTAGCTGCTGACTGTCTTCTAGTACCTCCTCACTGTACAGTGGATCTGAGCCCACAGCATAGAGTAGTTCTCTAGCTGAGGGAACAGAAAAGGACAGAGGCAGGTTGAGGACAGGTGAGGGCACAGGGCCCGCTGCCAGGCCATGCCAACTAAGGGTTGTGTCTGATGAACCCACCGACTCTTGGCTGGGGGTGTCTCATGTGACTTGGGATGAATTGGATGACCGAGTCAACCAATCTACAACCGTTGGGATGCTGGTCAAGACACGACCACTACTTGACACTGGGAGCTCAGGCCTCTGTAACTGACCCCTGCTGCCCTGCCCCCTTACTCTGCTGCGACTTGTGCCTGCACCAGAAACATTTAGGCCTGCGGCCCTCCCCTGTGCATGGCCTCTCGCTTCTCTGTCTGACATACTGTTCGATGAAAAAAACTTAATTGTAAAGGGCAAAAAGGCCTGTTATTTTCTACTTTGAAAAGAACGACAAATATGCCCCTTATTTCTTCAGCCACTAATGAACACCAATAAAAAAAGGCGTGATAAAGGCAGAGATTTGTAGCTCAGAATTATTTAATTATTGACAATACTATTTATAAATGACCATCAACTTTATACTGGTAACAAAATGCTGAATATGATCCTTTTTATGTGTTTTGACACTAATAAACACCTTTAAATAAGTGATAACCGCTAAGAATTATTGAATTATTGAATTTTTATTGACAATACTGTTTTTAAATATTGCCTGCAACTTTATACTGGTAACAAAAAGCAAATATGGTCGTTATGTCTTTCCCCACGTTAAAGGTCTTTATTACAGATAAGTGCAGATATTATTGGATGATAATTCAGTTTTCTTTGGCACAATAGTACTGAATAATGTTATGCCTTGTAAGAACAGTGAATAAACCCCTTATAATAAATGCCTTTAAAAAGGCTTTTTTACAGATAAGTGCAGATATGGCTTTTGCATAATAGTACTGAATAATGTTATGCCTTGTAAGAACAGTGAAAAAGCCCCTTATATTAAACGCCTTTAAAAAGGCTTTTTTTTACAGATATGTGCAGATATTAGTGTATGATATTTCACTTTTTTTTGCTGTACTGCACTACAAAAGGCTTGTTGTGTTCCACATTGAAAACACAGGTATGAGTAGTGAGCATCAGTATAATGGCAGTGAGTGCTACAATGTGAATTATGCTGCAAATTCTTGCTGTAAATCAGCCTGCAACCACTCCAAATTATTCTCTCAATTCCTCCCTATGCTTTCCCTACAGTTCTAAGGCTCAGCCTCTTTCCCTGAACTTCTATATGTTTTCTATCTATCTTTTTTACCGATGTCTGTCCCTACAGTAAGAGCGATGTGGAATGACTGTACCTAAAATGGTTGAGGGTTTTTATAGGGCTGTGACATCACAGGTCCTGCTGGCTGCTGATTAGCTGCACACTTGGCATTGTGGGTGATCCCGCACTCCCAGAGTCCTTCCCTCTTGTCCTAAAATGTGCGGCGGCCATTTTATAAAAAAATGCGATTTGATGCATCGAAGCGAGAGGTAATCCGGAATCGTGGTGAATCGAAGATTTCCTGAAATTCGGATCAAATTCCACTTCTGCAGAATCGATTCGCTCATCTCTAATCACAATCATACTGACCCACAGAATAAAGATAACATATTATGTATGTTTCATGGTGAAAAATGCAAACACAATGGCAGAATTGTTGTTTTTTTCCATTTACACCTAGAAAGAGTTAACAAAAGTTATAAGTTTACAGTAGGTTCTCCAAATAAGGCAATTAAATAATAAGATCCTGCAAAAAAACACAAACCCTCATATGGTTAGTTTGTTATAAAAATAAAAACTTTATGACTATTGTTTTCTGTGACAATGAAAAGACTTAAAATTGCTTGGTCAGTAAGCCCTAAAATAGCTTGGTCATTGTATTGGTCATTGCAAATAGCAGGCAAGCGTGTACACATCTTCAGTATACGTAGATCAGGTATTGTATGCGGCGCTCAGTATCACATTCTTGTGGGTGCTGTAATAGGGTCCCAACCTATAAAAAGTATCAAGTGAAGAATTTCAGCACTTCGTAATTTTAGAATTCTATGCTTTTATTATCCATGCCGATATGTTTTCACAGGTTAATTACACAGAATCGTAATCTTTTTTTGGCCTAGTTCGGTCTTCGTTAGTTAATTGAGATCATAAAGAAAGAGTTAACATATATAGAGAGATTTCATAATACACTTCATAATATGATCCATCTTCACAAAATTGTCTATTACAATCTGAAGAAATAGTAAATACATCAATTTGGCAAAGTTCACAGATTGTGGATATAAAATGTACAAAAACAGGATATATGTCAAATGGTCATCCTATATTGTGCATAGAGACAGGCATATCAAGATAATACGGACCACAGAGAAAAGACAGTAAGAGTGAAGACAGCAAAAAATTAATCAGAAAAACTGGTCAAATAATACAGGTGCATCTCAATAAATTAGAATATCTTTGAAACGTTCATTCATTTCAGTAATTCAGTAATACAATTCATAATCAGCTTCTTCCTACAAGATAGGTACAACTCACCTGTATCTATTGATAAGTATAGACAAAATCCTGTGTAGTATTTCAGATGCAATAGTCCAGCATGTTGAAGGGATAACAGTATCTCTCAAAAGTCAGCTGTAAACAGGGACAACCATTTTTCTACCTGATGGGCCACATTCTTATATGCTGTAAAAGAAGGAGATACTTATACTATCCATGACCTTTGCTCTGGATAGTCGCTCTTGGCTGGATGTTACTATCATATAAGAGACAGATACACACAGTGCCGACACTGGAATCTCTACTGGTTGCTCATGAATTACATTGGAATAGTCATTATATTTTATATCCAAGGTAACACTGACTTCTGTTATGTACAGGAATAAGCCATGTCCTGAGATTTGCTCACAACAGTCAAGAAGTTAATAGGTAATTTTCCCACAGAGGCAATACATTCCCTTTCTCCTTGGGCCATGGATCTTAAAGTGACCCTCCAGGTTTCCCCTTGCTAAGACTCATTCATAACAGTATATGTATAGCCATCATCTAATATATAATCACATTATTTAGTGATCAGTATTTTATGATCATTCATTATTTGCCATAATGGAAACCGGCTCCTGGTAAGCCTGGGTTTATACACCGCACCCAATGTGAGGAGGTAAAACTGCAGGGAGTAGGGAGAGCACAGCAGAGGGAGCCAATCGTGAGACATCTGGTGTCTCTCAGACAGGGCTGAACCTAGCCTCTTTGCTGCCTGAGGTGGACTATAGAAAGACGCCCCCCCCCCCCTCCAAAAAAAAAATAAAAAATTGAGTTTCCATGCTACTAGCTTCACACACTGTTATCGTCACACAATAAACATACACAATTTGTTATAAAACAGTTTTTAAGAATTCTTCTTCCTGTATTACTTCAGTATCAGATCAACAACACGGCATTAACAATGAAAGTAACTTCACACATCTTCTGCTTGGTGGATGGACGAGCCCACATGGCCCCCATTCTCTATAATAGGAGGCCGCAGATAGCTGAGTACTGGACTTCGGGTATCTTTGGCACTCCCATTGAAGTGAATGAGAGCCACGCGGGTTCATCCATCCACCAAGTGACACACCTATATATATGGCTGCGGTCAGGCTGGATTCCCACCCAGTGGGGGAAAAAACCCAATTCTCAGGCTCAGTGGGGGTCTCAGCAGACAGACCACCATCAATCAGGTATTTATCCTCTATCATTTAGGTGAATACACGGCAGTAACATTTTGTGACTTACAGGTGACGTCTCTGACTAATCGGTCACATTTCCCTTCTCTTCTCTTTGGACCGCCATGACCACTTCTTCCAGCTGTGACTTGTCTCTGTAAAGTTTACAACACAGACATCTTTGTCTCCTCACTTTTCCAGGCATCTGACCCACATTGTCCTCACCTGCACCCCCATCCTGCTGCTACCCCAATTATAAAATATATGATATAATCCCTCATAATGAATAATACTCCCAAGTGCATCTTTATATTAATAATGTACGTGTGTACCCTGTGCAAATATTGCCCATTATTAGTATTTCCCCCGTGTATCCCCATAAATAGTGCCCATTATTAATATTGCCCCAGGTGTTTCCTAATTAAAAGGTTTTCCAGGTCATTAATAAAAAAAAAAATCAGTGGGGCTCAAAAATACGAGACCCCCACTGATCAGCTGTTTGAATGAACCGTGGTACCTGTGTAAGTGACCGTGACCCCTTCTCTGTTTACACAGTGTCATTATGCATTGCAACGCTGGCCTGGTCCACGTGACACCTGGGACATCACCAAAGAGACCCGAAGACTGCTGGGAGTCACACCGGATCGCAGTAGAGGTGAGTAAGACTCTTTTTTTTTTTTATTTGTCACCGCCTCTGGGCCTCCGATCAATATACACTGGGGTCTGAAAAGATCCCTTGATGGAGCCGCTGCCTCCTCTTCTTGACCCCTGCATAGGACGTCTGCGTCTCAGCACAGGAGGCGTGATGACATCATAGCATCACCACCTGCACTGAGAAGCAGATGTTTCCTAAGTCAGCCCAGGAGAGGTCCCGCTTAGCTTTTTTTTTTTTTTTTTAAAGCGGCCTGTCTTGGGCTGGTTTAGGTTAAATAAATAGTGAAAATGCCGCCCCTCCAAGCAGCGACTGATAGTGCCGCCTAAGGCAGCCACCTCATTAGAAGTGCGCCCCTGTATGGCAAGCTGCTTTATGTAGCCTGTCATATAAATGCTGATATTTTGCAATGCATTAGCATTGTAATGCATTGCATTAGTGATCAGACACCCTGGGGTTCAAGGCCTCTAGGGGGTCTAATAAATGCTAAAAAAAATAAAAAATATGAAAAATTCAAATCACATACACATTAGATATCCCTGTGTCCAAAAACACCCGCTCTACAAACCTATAAAAATATTTTTCCTGTACGGTAAACGCCGTAGCGGGAAAAAAAAGATCAAAAGTGCCAAACCGCCGTATTTTCACTGTTTCACCTCTCATAAAAATTTTAATAAAAAGTGATCAAAGCAATAGATATTCCCCAAAATGGCATAACTAAAAAGTATACTGTACCTGCCCCACAAAAAAAGCATCCCTGTACACGGAAATATAAAAAAAGTTACGTGTGTCAGAATATGGTGACTTTTTGAAAAAAAAATTTTTGCCAAGTTTTAGATTTTTGTAAAGGGGTTAAAATGAAAATAAAACCATATAAATTTGGTATCCCCGGGAATCGTACCGAAACATAGAATACAGGTGACATGTCATTTTGGCTGCAGAGTGAACACCATAAAAATGAAGCCCATAAGAAACTTGCACAAATGCATTTTTTCTCCAATTCCACCCCATTCTGAATTTTTTTCCAGCTTCCCAGTACATTGTACAGAATAATAAATGGTACCATCATGAAGAAAAATTTGTCCCACAAACATTAAGCCCTCATATGGCTCTGAGAACGGAAAAATATAAACAGTTATGGGGTTTGGAAGGGGGGAGTCAAAAATGAAAGGGATTGGAAGGGATTAAAAGGGCCACGTGAGGGACGTTGCAAAAATTGTTGACACAATGATGTTAGATAGATTTAATAGATAGATAGATAGATAGATAGATAGATATTTAATATGCTCACTTTGCACGAGATTGTTGCTTGAAAAAAGCGCCAAACATCAATGTGAAAACATCACATGCATCTTGGGTAAATAAAGTACCCCACTTTTTTAATTATGTAAAAAATGGCCATATTCCATGTATAATATATATAATATTTAATTTTTTCATCAATAGAGTGACATGTAGTGTATATCTAGACCCATACCTGGGCTTGTCTGGTAAGAATTAGTGTAGTAATCTGTAAGCAGAACCCCTGAGTATTAGTGGGGATGCACAACGGATTTTCTTCTGTGTAAATCACACTGAAAAACTGCAATAAATCTCTCACATCTGAATGTGACCTCAGTTGGCAGATTTAGACTTTCACTTGGTATTGTACAATGCTTTTTTGCATTCTTCATCAGGATCTCACATGGATGAGACAGATTATTCATATGTGCCCGGCAGTTCCACCAAAAACTACCAGAGTAGAATAAACAATGAACTATTTTCCATGTTGTTATGTAACCTATTATGTAAAAAACTGTCTGTTCAAGGTTCTGAAAAGAAACACAGTTAAGAAACATGTAGACACATATACAGGTACTATCTGCTTTTTTATCTTGGCAAATTTTGAGAACACAGAATTTCTCAGACCTTCTTTTATTATAGTGATATAGTTACATAGTTACATAGTAGATGAGGTTGTATGAAGACATCAGTCCATCAAATCCAACCTATAACCCTACAGTCCCCTACAGATACAGAGGAAGGCAAAAAACCCCATGAGGCTTATGCCAATTGCCCCATTTCAGTGGAAAAAATTCCTTCCCGACTCCCATCTGGCAATCAGTATAAAACCCTGGATCAACTTGTAATTAATAAAATCTAGAACCCATAACCCGTAATGTTGTTGTGTTCAAGATAAACATACAGGCCCTCTTTGAACTTATCCAATGACTCCACCATCACCACTTCCTGGGGAAGAGAGCTCCATAGCCTCGCTGTTCTTACTGTAAAGAATCCCCTTCTATGTTGCTGGTGAAACTTTCTCTCCTCCAGACGTAGAGGATGTCCCCTTGTCACTGTCACTGGCCTAGGAGTAAAAAGGTCATTAGAAAGTTCTTTGTGCTGTCCCTTCATGTATTTGTACATTGTTATTGTAGAAGTCTTTTCTCTAAACTGAATAACCCCAGGTTTGTTAATCTATCGTTGTACTCCAATCCACCCATTCCGTAATAATTTTTGTCACCCTTCTCTGTACTCTCTCTAGTTTGATTATGTCTTTCTTGTATATTGGGACCCAAAATTGTGCACAATAGTCTAAGTGTGGCTGTACTCGTGATTAGTATAGAGATATAACTATGTTCTTGTCATGAGAATCTAGACCTCTTTTTATGCATCATATAATTTTATTTGCCTTGGCAGCCGCTGCCTGGCACTGGTCACTAAAGGTAAGCTTACTGTCCACCAAAATGCCCAAGTCTTTTTCATTGGCAGTCTTATCCAGTAATTTACTATTAAGTACATAATCATACATTTTATTTTGTCGACCAAAATGCATAACAATTGTCTACATTAAATTTCATTTGCCAAGTCTCGGCCCATGCTTCCAGCTTCTTTAGATCCCCTGGTAATAATCTATTATTCTCCTCATTTTTGATTACCTTACAAAATTTAGTATCATCTGCAAATATGGACACCCTGCTCTGTAACCCCTCTACCAGGTCATTAATAAAGATATTAAACAGCAGAGGACCTAATACTGACCCCTGTGGCACCCCACTGGTGACTGTGACCCCTCCAATACTGACCCCTGTGGCCAGTGTCGGACTGGGATGTCTAGGGCCCACCAGTGGAATTGTTTCTAGGGACCCACCATCAGGACCCTTGCAGATTAGCGGTACCGAGACAGGGAGGCTAAAGGTAATAACATGCCGGGAGCCATGCTACTCACCCACTATACCATGTGCACCACTGCACTACCTAAACCTACTGCTACACCTTGTATGGCAAGTGAACAGTGTGGCTCCAAAAATTTGTTACCTTTACCTATAGCCGCACTGTCCTGGAAAAGCTGATCTGCAGAGGTCCTGGCTGTTGTATCATCGCAGATGTAATATTGATGGCCTATCCTAAGGGCAGGCCATCAATATTAGAAAGATGGATAAATCCTTTAAAGAGGTTGTCCAGGAATTGGAACTATTTTATTAGAAAAGTAGAAAAAGTTCACAAACACTGTCACATACGAAAATACAATATAAAAACTATAAACAGAGACAATACATAAATCTAAAACATAGCATAAAACCATCAACAAAATAAAATACAAGAAAACACCGGGACAAAAAAAAAAAACAATCGCGAACCAGCCCCATCCATTCTGCCTTTCACTCCGCCTTTCACGCCACCTTTCACTCTTCTCCCGTCTTTCTCCAGTCATCCGTCAGTCAAAAACTCTAACAAAAGAAAATCTAAATGAGCAATATACAATGGAAACATATAACGGAAACTTATAACACTAACAAAATCCCCAACTGAAACTTACTAAAAAAAAATTTTTTTATTTTTTTTATTTTTTTTCTCCCTCACCACACCCGGCCAGCACCACGCCCCATGTCCTCCCATGTCCGCATAGTCCTGGTGCTGGCACCACCCACCACCAAGCCCCTGAAACCCAACCTGGCTCTCCGCCTCATGTCCTCCCATGTCTGCGTAGTCCAGAGCCAGGCCGGGCACACGAAAACTTATAAACCAAACCCTCCACCCCCAAAAAGAAACCCCCCTCCCAAACAACCTACCCCCCTGAAAAACCCCTTAACTACTAACAAACAAATGGAATTATGGAATGTGGAAAATGAAATATGGGATATGGAAATGGATATGAAAAATGGAAATGGAAATGGAAAATGAATATGGAAAAATGGAAAATGGGAAAATGGACACAACATATGAACGACAACAATAACAAATAACAAATACCAGACAAGTAACAAAAACCCACCATCCTACATAACCTGTTAAATTACCTTCCCTCCCATGAACCTCCCATGGGCCTAGGGTCGGTTATCCTCAAGCCTCTTACCATTCCATCTGATTTCCAAAACAAAAATGCCTATGTGGTGACACGCCAGCCCTCCACCAGGAAGAGAGCACAGGAGGCCCATCCCTGTCTACTCGCCCTACCGCTATATCCCTATCTATCATTTTGTCCCTACCCTGTCCCTACCTGTCCCTCCCTATCAGAAAATAATAAACCCCACCCCTCGTGCAAACCTTGCCCTACCTATCCCTATCTGGCCCTAACCTAACTAACCTACTTTAAATCCCTTATCTAACCCTCAGGGAACAGAAAAAGTGAACCCCCTCCAGAGGGTACCAGCCCTTTCTGCGCCCAGCCCCTCGTACTCCCGAGAGCGCACCCTCACCAGGTCCACCATGATGTTTTTAACCACCTCCACCTCCGGGAGGATTTTGCCTCTCGTCGATACTAAACACCGTGCTGACCATAGGTGACACCTGACCACTGCACTAACTACAAAAAGTGTTTGGCAGTCCCTGCCCTCCGGGTGTTTGAATGCCCCATAGGCCCACTCGGCATAGGAAAGGCCAGCCAGCCACAGCCAACCGGTGGAGGTCCCCACCAATTTGCAAACCCTTATATTGAAGGGGCACTGAAGCAGGAAGTGCTCCATGCTTTCCAGCATGTCGCCACACTCCTCCCGAGGGCAGCCTCGCTCGTCGGAGTTCCGGTACTTCAAGTTCCCCCTCACATATAACTTACCTAGGAGGCAGCGCCAGGTCAGATCCCAAAACTTCCGAGGAAACCTTTTGGAGTTAAGAAAACGCAACCCTCCCTCTAAGGTTTCTCCTGGGCAATCTTTGAGCGCCAGAGGCTTCTGGAAGCGGGTCAACAGGACCTTGTCGTCAAGAAAACGTCTTGACTGAGTCCTGATCTCCCACGCCCCCAGACCCCACCGAGGAATCACTTTCAGGACCAGGGAAGCATAGGCCGGGAGATATCCATGGGGTGCACGAAGATCTTTCACTTGCCCTCCTGACTCCCATTTCTGGAAGAAGGGCCGAAACCACCCTGGCAGGAGGCTACCCACGAAGGAGCCCCCTCGGAGGAGAGGTTTGGTAAATTGATCTTAAGAAAGGTGTTCATTAAGAACACCACGGGGTTAACCATATTTAACCCCCCTAGCCTCCTTGTGCGGTATGTAACCTCCCTCCTGATTAGGTTGAGCCTGTTCCCCCATAACAGTTGGAAGAACAGGCAACAGATCCTACTCCAACAAGACTCTGGCAAGGCACAGACGCTACCTAGATAGATCACCAACGGGAGCAGGAAGGCTTTGGCAAGATGAACCCTTTCTCTCAGGGTCAAAGACCAACCCTTCCAGCAATCAACTCTCTGGGCGACATCCTTAAGCCTACCTTCCCAATTTTGGAGTGGCCAAAATGGATGCCTAAGATCTTTACAGACCCCTGGGGTTCTGGGAGGGTGTCCGGGAGAGAAAAACCAGGCTCTCCCCCTCCCAGCCAGAGGCTTCCACATTTATTCCTGTTTACAGCTGATCCGGAAGCCTCCGAGTAACTATCCACTTCAGACATCACCCATTCAAGTTCCTCCCGTGACGAGACAAGAACGGTGACATCATCCGCGTAGGCTACTGACCTCAAAGGGGAGCCAGTGCCCTCCAGGTCCATCCTGACTCCCGCCACCGGCCCACCATTAATCCGTCTAATCAGGGGATCAATGGCGAACACATACAGTAGCGGGCTCAAGGGACATCCCTGTCGGACGCCCGACCCCACCTCAAAAGGACGACCAACCCAACCATTCACAAGC
The DNA here is from genome assembly GCA_947044405.1 of Leptodactylus fallax. Taxonomy (NCBI): domain Eukaryota; kingdom Metazoa; phylum Chordata; class Amphibia; order Anura; family Leptodactylidae; genus Leptodactylus; species Leptodactylus fallax. Next base: position 33,139 of record CAMRHE010001080.1, read on the forward strand.
GGGAAAGACTCAGCCCCAGCGTATAAGGTCTGCAGCCACTGAATGAACCCCCCAGGCAGGCCATACCTCGAGAGAGTTGACCACAAATACTCATGATTCACCCTGTCAAAAGCCTTAGCCTGATCTAGGGACAGCAAGTACCCCTTCCACCGACCTGCCCTACTCTGCTCCACAGCCTCCCTGACACTCAGGACCGCACTTAAGGTGCTACGACCGGGAACAGAGCAGTGCTGAACCGGCGAGAGGAGCCGGGGCGCAAACTGTACCAGCCGGTTGAAAAGTACCTTCGCCAGAATCTTTCGGTCCGTATTGAGAAGTGCTATGGGCCGCCAGTTCTCAATATGGCTCGGATCCTTACCCTTTGACAGAACTATAAGGGCGGACCTCCTCATTGACTTCGGCAGAGTGCCCGAGGATAGACACTCATTAAGCACGTCAGTCAAGAGGGGAGCCAAAGCTCCTTTAAAGGTCCGATAGAACTCAGATGTTAAGCCATCTGGGCCAGGTGACTTCTTGAGGGCAAGACCCTCAATAGCCCTGAAGACTTCCTCTTCCCTTATAGGTTCTATCAAAACACCAAGAGAAGGGTCTTCTGCTGACTCAGGAATGGCTTCAGCCAAGAAACCTGAAATCCGATCCCGATTCAGTTCCTTCTTTGCCAAAAGGTTCGAGTAGAAGGACCTGACGACCTCCAAGATCCCTGACCTGGATCTTGTCAGGGATCCTGTACTGTCAATCGGGCCTGTTACTGTCTTACAAGTCACTGACATCTTACAGTTCCTGTAGGGGTCGGGCGAGCGGTATTTCCCGAAATCCCTCTCAAGAACCAAAGATGCGTGCCTATCATACTGACACCTTTTAAGCAAAGCCTTCACACCGGAGATATCCTCCTGGCTACCTCCGGTCGAGACCAGATGTTCAAGTCTCTTCCTCAGTGCACTGTACATGCGGTACATGTCCAGTGACCTGAGGCTTGAGAGCCGACGGAAAAATCCCGCCACCCTTTTTTTGAATATCTCCCACCACTCTGACCTAGTACCTTCAAGACCCAGTAATAGTACCTGATCCTGAAGAAACTCCTCAAAGGCTTGTCTTACAGCTGCCTCCTCAAGGAGTGACGAATTCAGCCTCCACAAACCTCTTCCTCTCCGGAGGGTCTCTGAAATATTCAAAGAAAACAAAATTAGACAGTGATCAGAGAACTCCACCTCCACCACGGACACAGGGGTGGTGACGGAATTCTCCTTCAAAAAAAACCTGTCTATCCTAGACCTAACACTACCTCTCTGAAAGGTGAACCCACGGTGACCTGGGGAATGCCTGATGTGGATATCCTCCAGGCGAGCTTCACTCACTATGCTATTTAACGCGGCGCCATCATAGGGCAGTCTATCTCTGGTACCTCCTCGGTCTTGGGGTCTAGTTATGGTATTAAAATCCCCACCAAAGATGACTTGTTTGCCCGTAAAAAGAAAAGGCTTAATCTTCATAAAGAGGCTTTTACAGTCCCACTTTGTCTGGGGACCATAGATGTTAATGAGGCGCAGGCTTTGCCCCTTCATGAAGACGTCTAAGACTAGGCACCTTCCCATTTCGAGCTCGATCAGTCGCTGGCATTTCACCTCTGCAGTAAAAAGCACCGCCACTCCACTATACGGCCAGCCGCAAGAGACCAGTAGGAGGGCCCCTGCGCCACTCCCTCCTTGCTCTGTTTATCTCTGATAGAGTACAGAGCCTGGTCTCCTGCAAAAACAAAATGTCAGCTTCAACCCGGCCAAGAAAATCAAAGGCTGCAAACCTAGCCGTATCAGACTTAATGCTGGCCACATTAATGGTGGCCAGCGTCAATGGAGAGGGGACTGCCATTAAGACCGATTGAGCTCAATGACCTTCAGCTTCCCACCCCCTTTCCTCCTATCACCACCACCCCTAGATGAGTCTGAAGAGGACCCGCGACTTCTCCTCGTCTTGCGGGTCCTCTTTTACATTGGGATTGGTCCATCACCTCCCCCGGTGCGGTTTGGCCAGAGGAGGGATGGACCCCCCCGCAACCTCCCTGAGGAGTTACAGTGGTCGCAGAGACAGTAGCAACTTCGGCCCTGGGTGCATCATCTCCTCCTCCAGGCTCCAGGCCAGCCTCCCCCAGAGGGCAGGGGGCCCCTCCCGGAGGGAGACTCAGCAGCCCCTGACGGCTCCACCTCTCCCTCTGAAGCCTCCCCTGAGGCCGACGCATCCTCACAGAGGGATTGGTACCGGTTGGGACCTACCACTAGAGGGCCGTCGAGTCTGCGTTCCTTCGGGGGGGGGGGGGGGGGCAGATGTTTTTGCCCTCACTTTACTCGGTGACTTTCTCCGCTTGACCGTCTCTCCCTCCCCAGCACTGACGTACTGAGAAGAAGACGATTTGTCAGCCTCTTCCTCCCTCTGCAGTCTCCTCATCTCCTCAACCAGGGTCGTGCCCACTGCTGCCTCGGCATCAGGATCCGGCCCAGCAGAGCCAGGGGCAGAAGGAAGGCACATAACTCCCTCCCTCTGCTCCCTCCTCCTCTCGCGCCTCCTTGCCCTTGATGGTGGCTGGGCCTTCTCCCTTTGCCTTGGCAGACTAGTCTCTCCTCCCCCACTCACCCCCTCCGCAGCAGGGACAGCCTCCTCAACTGCTCCCGCTTGCCGAAGGGTGGTGTTGGCGAAAGACCGTGGACATGCCCCGATCGGGTGCCCAAGGACACCACACAGGTGGCAACGCACCCTGCCACAGGTCGCCGCGAGATGGCCCACCTCCCCACACATGGCGCACTTCTGCACACGGCAGGAGGCGCTCAAGTGTGAGGGGTCACCGCACCTGTGACAGAGTTTTGGCTGCCCCTGGTAGAAGACAAGGATCCTGTCTTTCCCAAGGAAGGTTGAGGACGGGATATGCATCGCCGAGTTATCCTCGTGTCGCAATTTGACCATGAAGGTCCAGGCCCCCGACCATATCCCGAACTCGTCGAGATTTTTCTTTGGGAAGTCCTTGACCTCCCCAAACCTGTTCAGCCAGGTCATGATGTCCATATAAGAAAGTGACTCGTTACGAGTTAAAACGGTCACTTTCTTAATGTTATCCTGGCGTGACACCGCCCACACCATAAAGTCACGCCAGGCGGGCTCGTCCTTCACCAGCCTATAGTTTCCCCAGAAGGTTTCTAAGCCCTCCGGGGTAACAAAGCTGATGTCAAACTCCGAGGAGCCGACAGGATGAATCAGGGCAAAGATGTCGCTTGCCCTGAAACCCATCCCGAGTAGGAGTTCCACGACCCCCCTCCTCTGGGGACAAGGGCCGGCTCCCCCCCACACGAGACGGGCCACGTTCCTCCGTGTCGGCCCCCTACGCCCGGGTGTAGGGAGAGTCCATCTGGTCTCACCTCCTTCCTCTCGGAACTTCCCTAGGCCAAAACGCTCGATCCAGAACCTAAGGTCTCTCGACTGCCCATCTATGGTCATTGTGGACTGGCCCGCCCGTAAAGCCTCCAGGAGCTGCCGTTGCAAATTGCCGTCCCTGGAGCCGGGTGGAAGACATGATGCACCCCCAGGGGCCCCAGAAGCGACGCTGGCATAGGAGCGTGGGGGCCCGGAGGCCGCAGCAACCTCCGCTGCCGGAGTACCAGCGCCACTCCCAGGGACCCCCGCAGAACTACTTAGCCCAGCCACGGCAACCGGAGCACCAGAGGCGGCAACAGTCCGCCCTGGCATAGCCGCCGCGGACCGGGTCACTCCAACTGCAGCAGAAGGAACAGCGGCAGAGAGGACAACAGGAGCAACAATATCAGGAGCAATGACAGGAGTAACAACAGGAGCAACGACAGCATCAGGAACAGCATCAGGAACAGCAGCAGAAACAACAGCAGGGACAACAGCGACAACAGCAGGGACAACAGCAGAAATACCAGAAACAACAGGGGCCACAACAGAAATATTACCAGCAGTAGAAACACTTTTTTTAGCAGCAATGGTAATAGCCCCTCCTCCCGCAGCCTCCCCGACTACAGGCTCTTGGACCCCCATGCATACTACACCACCTTCTTCAGGAATACTACTAATTACCCCTTTTGTCCCACCCGCTTTCCCCTTTACCTTACCTGTCTGCTTAACTAGCTTCTCCACTCGTCCATCATTCACACCTGCAGTCTTCCTTCTTACAGCGGGGCCGGCTGCACCACTCGCTGATGGCTTCCCCGCTTTTACCTCGGCCTCCGCATCCACAGTCACCCCGGCACCTGATGTTGTAGGAGGACACGCCCCCTTAGCCCCGGAAGTGACCTCCGCATCACCGGCTTCATCAGCACTGGAGGAGGATGAGCCACGCCCACCTGCCACTCCCCCTTTCCTACACCTTACTCTGGGGGAAGCCATCGATATTTTAAAACCTCCTACCAGAGAGGGAGGTTTCCCTACGCCACTCCCCTCCGCAGGGGGGCTTCTTTGCCTTTGCCCTTGTCCGCAACTATGAGCGCCTTGTCCGCAACCATGAGCTCCTTGTCCGCCACCACCTGAAAGGTACTATCAGGCGCCATTTTGACTGCTGGCACCCCGGGCACCCCCGCCACTTGGCGTAACCCGAGGTGCCTGCGCCTCCCTTTTCTCTCCTGGAGGCATCGCAACCTGGGCTGAGGTCCCGGCGCGGTGCTCCCCTGGCAACGATCTGACAAATTTAAATGTCTCTATTTCTCTTTTTTTTTCTCTTTTCACCTTCTTCCTGGTCTTGGTTCCTTTTCCCTCCTCCTCCCCGTCCAAATCTGACAAGCTGAATGCTAATTGGTCCATTCTGGACGGGGACTCCAATTGGCAGATTTGCCTCATCAGCTTCCCGCCTTCTCCCGAGGCTCCACCCTCCTCCTCCTCCGTCTCGGGCAGTGGTTGGTTCTCTGGGAGTGTGGGAGATTGTGTCACTTCCTGTCCTGTCATTCTGACTTCCTGTCTTGTCATTCTGACTTCCAGTTTCACTGCCGGCGCTGATGCCTGTGTATATGTGGGTATCAGGCTGCTGCTACTAGGGACGGCTACTCGACTATACTGTACCGCCATGCTGTCATCTGACTCCAGGTCTGACTCACAATAGTCGTCCTCTCCCGAGCTGTCTGAGGACGCGGGGCCATCCTTCAACAACCGCTCCTGCTGTTTGCGGAAGAAGCGGTCATCGTTCAGCAGCTTCTCTCTGAACGGCCCCGCGCCCTCCAGAATCTCCGTGCACCTGGCTTCCAGGGCCTTTATTTGTTTTTTCAGGCTCCTTACCTGCTTACTGAAAACCGGGCGGTCCTTCCTTGAGGCCCTGTCGCTACGGGCGCGAGCACTCTGAAGCTCCCCACTCATTGCGAACAGGGACCTCCGGGCTCGGTCATATTCCTCCAGGACCGCCTCGATCTTCTGGCTGTAAATGGCGACTTCCTCTCCAGCCTTCCTGATGCCCCATCCTGCGGGTGATTGCGGCAGCGATGACAGTAAGCTTGTGTCTTTTCTACTGCTTGCAGGGACCCTTCCAGAGGGAACCGCATATCCTGCGGCCATAGCCCCCTTCGGACCGGCTTCACCCGCCACTGCCGCTGATGTTACCGCCGTGGCTGATGTCGCCGTTTTCACGGATCCACCTTCCGGGACTGCTGACACCCCTGTCGCCACCGCTACTCCTGCCGGCGTCGCCCGCTCCACGGACGTCGCTGCTCCCGATGCTGTTCCTGATGCTGCAGCCGCCAATGTCGCTGCTGCTGCTCCCAATGCTGTTCTCCTGGTCGCCAGTCTCATTGAGGCTTGCTGCCTCAGCGACCTCCGCCTGCCCTGCTCTGCAAGGTCCGGGGGGCAGGAGCTCCACGCTCCATGATAAGGCTCCCTTCCGCACGGGGAAGGGAGTCGGAGCTACGGTCTGTAACACAAAGACCAAAGACCACACACAATAAACGGTCTCCAAGTGTCCAAAACCACGCAAGCCTCTGAAGCTAGGAGCTCACACAGAAAAGTCTGACTCCCACGGTTGCCCCGAAGGGAGGTGTAAAGTAAAAAATAAGTAAATTAAAAAGCATACTCACCTGTCCCCGGCACTCCGTTGTCTGCGACCAGTGTCCATTCAGTCTCATGCCGGCGACTCCTTGCTGGGAGTTCTGCACCTCATGTGATCGCTAAGACCAATTAGGTACAGGATTTCCAGAAATGAGGCGCCGCCATGAGACCGAACAGACACAGGCAGGGGAACACGGGGTGCTGGGGACAGGTGAGTATGCTTTTTTAAAAATTTTCTTATTTTTACACCTCCCTGGCGGCCAACACAGTGGTCGCTCCAGTTTATGGACAACCTCTTTTAAGGGGTTGTCAGGGCCAAATTTTTCTATGGTCACTTCACTGGTCCCCCCACATAGTGGCCTCTTTACTGGGGAACAGTGATGGGGTCATTATATTGTGTGGAAGCAGTGATGGGGGCTAACATCCTGTGGGGGACACTGACGTCATTACGCGTCCGCGCCCCATGTGACCGCTAGGGCCTAATCACAGGCCTCAGTCACATGACGGAAGAGCGCTGGAGAGGACGCTATGCCCAGGAGACGTGAGAATATCTATTTATTATTTTCAGTCACCTCTCCTGGCCCTGCCCTGCCCTGCCATCTATTGGAAAGGGACCTGCAATATGCCAGGGCCCCTTTCCAATAACAGTATGTATAGCGGTCGGGGAACCAGGCTTTCCCCGACCACTATCATAGTGATCCGGGGACCGGCCTTCTTCAGCTGGCCACGGGCACCATACCCTGCCGAGCCTATCGTTACGCCACTGGTCAGGAGGCCGATCGGGATGGTCAGGATCCCGATCAGGCCCCCATGACATGAGTACTAATAGTCGGGGCTCGGGGCCCACCGTTGGATTCACCGGTTCCCCGGTGGGCCAGTTTGACCCTGCCTGTGGCACCCCACTGGTGACTGTGACCCAGTCTGAATATTTACCATTAACAAGCCCCCTCTGTTTCCTATCAGTGAGACAGTTGTGAACCCAAATGCATATGTTTTCCCCCAGTCCCAACATTCTCATTTTGCATGCCAATCTTTTATGTGGTACAGTATCAAAATCCTTTGCAAAGTCCAGATATACTACATCTACCACATTATCCATGTCCAGTCTAGAACTGACCTCTTCATAGAAGCTGATCAGATTAGTCTGACAGGACCGATTCCTCATAAACCCATGCAGATTGGGTATTATAAGATTATTTATATTGAGGTACTCCAGGATAGCATCTGTAAGAAAACCCTCAAATATCTTACCCAGCACAGAAGTCAAACTTACTGGCCTATAGTTTCCAGGCTCACTTTTAGACCCACTTCTCTGGAATGCTCTATCCCGGACTATTAGATTGACCTCCAATTTCCACAGCTTCAAGCGTAAACTAAAGACATATCTTTTCAGACAGGCCTATCACAACTCCTAATGTAAACCCTTCCGTAGTTAGAATCCCTAAAACATACCCTCCTCTGTTCACGCTCCCGCATTACCTCACAGGATATGATGCCGTATCAGACTAACTTTATATGTCCAGGCACCATCTGCATGTTAAAGGACACGACTGGTGACGGCTCATACAGCTTATATATGTGTAATGACAGTAACCTCTATTACAGAATTGTCTGACCATTGTATAAGCAATGCTACCCCTGATGCCGCCCCTGCTACCTCCTGTGTCACCCCCTCTACCTCATAGATTGTAAGCTCTTGCGAACAGGGCCCTCAGTCCCAGTGTGTGGATTGACTATTTCTTTGTAATTTATCTTTTTTGTCAGTACTTGAACCCTACAAATTGTACAGTGCTGTGGAATATGTTGGCACTGAATAAATAAAATTTATTATTATTATTATTATTATATTATTAAATTGGCACCACATTTGCTATGAACAGACCCAGTCATTACTGAATTCTATAATAAAAAGAAAAAGGTTTTATTACCACACTGGCGCCTCTGGTGGTCCTGTGGGGACCTGGATAGTAATGCCTCAGGATTAAGTATGGTAAAAAGAGAGAAAGAGTCTGGCAAGTTGCTGCTCCCCCTGGGACCACCTGTCTGTAGGACAGTGGTAGTGCAAATAGTAAAGTAGTAAAAAAACAGGGTATGTATGAGCGCTACTTAATCAGCCAGACATGTAGTAAAATGAAACTTTTTTTATTGGATCACAATGTTACTCCACAAGGTGGCGATATAAAGTATGGCAACGCGTTTCGACGTCTTAACTGACGTCTTCATCAGGCCAACTAGATAAGAATCGAATAAAACAGTGGTATAGTATAATGCATAATAAATAATATAAGATATAATAAAAACATTGTTATACAAAAGAAACAATCTACATGTATATACATAGACACACACACACACATGTATGCATCTATGTACACACATATCCCAGCACACATATAAATGTACACATATGGTGGCAATCAACAAATGGTTAATGTATAAATAAGTAAAATGAAAAGTGAATGGATTGGTATAAGAACAAATATGGGTTAGATAGATATGAAAAATGGTTCTAGTTAATGAGAAAGAGGAAATGGAGGATATATATGGTACCAAGATTAGATGATTAGGTAGGTAGTAATAGAATAGGGGGATATATATGAATACGTCTAGGAAATAATTGTAATAAATGAAAAGAAGGGGGGAGGGATATGGTTGTGACATACAATAGATGAATGAGTAGTCAATACATCTGGTTGTTTATAAAAGATGGTGGAGTGTGAGAGTATATCTAAATGATACAATAAATAATTAGGATAGGGATGGGATAGTTGATAAAAAAATGGAGTGAAGGATAGTTGATGAAAAAATGGATAATAAGCAGGAAATGAATGTATATATATATATATATATATATATATATATATATATAGATACATGGATGGTTAGATGAATGAGCAATAAATAAATAATTCAATGGATAAATCATGGGTACATGAGCAAATAAATGGAACATCAGGTAAATAGATATGTAATGATAATCCTAATAATTGATTGTAAATGTTTGTAGGGTTAAATGAGAAATACACTTAAAGTAGACTAAATAGTGGATATAATGTTTGTAGAAGCAACTACTGATTTGATATATACAGAGTTGATGTGAAATATAAACAAATAAATAGATAGATAAATGTGACCTTAAAAGCCTATAATGAATAACTAAATGGATATGGGGATGAAAGTTTAGACTTACCATGCTAGATCATGGAGCAGGCACAAAGTGTGCCCCTCTCATGATACTAGCGCTTTAAATAAGGGCTTGATTAGTGCAGGTGGCATTGAGAGAGAAAAAAAAAAAAAAATACAGAGTTGATGTGAAATATAAACAAATAAATAGATAAATGTGACCTTAAAAGCATATAATGAATAACTAAATGGATATGGAGATGAAGGTTTAGACTTACCACGCTAGATCATGGAGCAGGCACAAAGTGTGCCCCTCTCATGATACTAGCGCTTTAAGTAAGGGCTTGATTAGTACAGGTGGCATTGAGAGAAAAAAAAAAAAAAGGTACATGTTTTTTAAAAATTGGATTCTACAGTGTCATTAAGACCATGGGGCATGAGTGTATTAAGTTTGTAATCCAAAAAGATTCACGTTGGCGGAGTTGTAAAAAACGGTTGGGAGCAGTATTAGGGATGTGTTCAATGGGGATGATGGAAATATGTTTGAAATCTTTTTTGGTGTTTGAGAGAACAGTGTAAGGAAAGGTTATGTTTTTTGAATCCCTTGGTAACATTTGATCGGTGGTTGTTAATGCGTAAGTGCAAAGGTTGGATGGTGCGACCAACATATTGAAGGTTACAAGGGCATTCTAACACATAAATAACATAATTGGTATTACAATTTAGAAATGAATTAATGGGGAAACTTTCGTTAGTAGTTTTGGATGTAATGAAGGTTTGTTGATGTTTAATATTACTACAACAAGCACATCGTGGGTGTCCGCATCTGAAAACTCCTTTTTTTAGTGATAGAGTGTTATCTGTTTTATTCAATAACATATAACATTACTGAATTCTTAAATATTAGATATAAGGGTCTGTCTATCACCATGCATAATTCCCTCAGAAATCGGGGTTGTATGCCATTTGGACCCGGGGATTTCTCTATTTTAGTGTTTTGAAGACGACGCAGCACTTCCTCCTGGGTTAAACAGGTGACATTTAATGGAGAGTTAACATTACCCCTAATCATGTTGCTGGCCATTGGATTTTCTTGTGTAAACACCGTAGAGAAGAAGACATTTAATAGTTGTGCCTTTTCCTCATCCTCCTCCACCATTACACCCAGATTGTCAGCTTTTATTTTCGTATTATTTATGTAATTGAAGAATAATTTTGAATTATTTTTACTTTCCTTAGCAATTATTCTCTCGGTTTCGATCTTTGCCTCCTTTATTTGTCTTTTACACAATTTATTTTTCTCTTTATAGTTTTTTAATGCTGCCTCACTACTTCCTTGTTTAGTACTTTAAATACTTCCATTTTGTTTGTGTTCTGGTCACTTTGAGGACATTGTCCCAGTTTATGCTGCTAAGTTCCTCTCTCAGCTGATAAAAATTGGCCTTCCTGAAGTTTAGTGTTTTTGTTCCCCTTCTACTGAACATCTTTTTAATGTGTACAAGAAAACTTATTATCTTGTGATCACTATTACCTAGGTGACCCCCAACCTCCACTTTTGACAATGTGTCAGGTTCATTTGTTAAAATTAGGTCTAGACATGCAGGGTCAAACTGGCCCACCGGTGGGCCTCAAGCCCCGACTATTGGTCCTAATTTTGCCAATGTAAATGCATTGGTCAGGGGCTGATCGGGATGGTCAGGGCCCGATCATGCCCCTGACCATCCCGATCAGGCCCCTGACCAATGCATTTGGGCAGGGCTGCTTTAACCATAGGGCCAACAGTGCACATGCACTGGACCTATGAGAGCCGGAGCCCCCTTGGGACAGCGGGACAGTCGTGCATTTGCTGTCCCGCGCTGTCCCAACTTCAGCTCATCAACATCCTCTCAGGACACCGGTGAGTTGAAGACAATGATGTATCTAGTGGGGGGAAGGGGGCCGTCTGCACACAGGACGGCGCAATGACGTCATAGCATTGCGCTTCCTGTGGTGAGATGTCCTATCTGTGCATCTCACATAGAAGATAGAGGGCGGCAGCGGATCAGCAAGGTGAGTATATATATAGAATTTACGGGGTCATTAGGAGTATTATTACTATAGAGGGGAAATAATTTATATAAGGGGGCTGAAAGAATATAAGGGACATTATTTATAAAATGGATCATTGTAGACTTTATTCCTATAAGGGGGATCATTTATATAAGGGGCATAAAGATTATAAAGGGTCATTGGTAGTATTATTACTATAGGGTGAAGATAATTTATATAAGGGGGCTTAAAGAATATAAGGGACATTATTTATACAAAGGGTCATTACTGGGGTCATTAATATAAGGAAGCATTAGGGGAGCAGTATTTATGTCAGGGGGCATAATATAAGGGGGCAATTGGGCAGTATTAAATTAAGAAGCACTTGGGCTGTATGACAGGGCTCTTACAGCTCATTTTTATTGATGATCAGTCCTCAGGATAGACCATCGATAAGAGATCAGGGATTATGACACTTGGGACCCCACTGATCAGCTGTTTGAAGGGGTCATGGCGAATGTGCTGGCACAGTGATCCCTTCTCGGTTTTTATTGCACGCTGTACTGTTTGATAGTGACCGTGTGATGTATAGAAATGTATAGGATGAGGCTATAGTTACATTGCATGGCCACTATGAAACAAATGAAACAATGTAAACAGAGAAGGGCTTATGGTGCTAGTACAAGTGCTGTGGTCCCCTTCAAACAGCTGATCAGCGGGGGTCGGACTGGCCCACCGGGGAACCGGTGAATCCACCGGTGGGCCCCGAGCCCCGACTATTAGTCCTCATCTCATCCCGATCGGGCCCCTGACCAGTGGCGTTACGATCGGACCCGGCAGGCTACGGGGCCCGCGGCCAGCTGGAGATGGCCGGGGCCCCGGACCACTATGATAGTGGTCGGGGAAAGCCTGGTTCCCCGACCGCTATACATACTGTTATTGGAAAGGAGCCCTGTCATATTGCAGGCCCCTTTCCAATAGATGGCACGGCAGGAAAGCCAGGGGAGGTGACTGAAAATAATAAATAGATATTCTCACCTCTCCGGGGCACAGCGTCCTCTCCAGCGTTCCTCCGTCATGTGACTGAGGCCTGTGATTAGGCCCCGGCGGTCACATGGGGGCGCGGCCGCGTAATGACGTCAGTGCGCCCCCACGTGACCGCTGAAGCCCAATCACAGGCCTCAGCAGTGTCGTCGGAAAAGGGCCTGAAGACGCTGAAGATGGCAGGATGGAGCGAGGATGCCAAGGAAAGGTAAGGCAAGGTGAGTATGAATGTTTGTTATTTTTAATCAGAGACCCCAGAATATAATAATAGCACTGAAGCGGAGGGGGGCTATTGGGTGCATATAATACTGCGTGGGGCCACTGTGGAGCTTATAATACTGGGTGGGGGCCACTGTGGAGCTTATAATACTGGGTGGGGGCCACTGTGGAGCTTATACTCCATACAGTGGCTCCTTCATTTTTTTTTTTATTACGCCGGGGCAGGTGAAAAAAACTAAACAAAAAAACCCCCCACAAACTTTCTCTCCTGTCCCCAGTGTCTCCCAGCGCAGTTCGGTCCTGCAGCTCTGTTGTTTTCTTCCAGTGCAAGTTCCCTCTGCACGTGACTACCTGTGATGTCACGTGACCCCTGAGGCCAATCAGTGGCCTAAGGGAAGGGACCTGGGACGTCACAGCCAGTGAGGAATTCCGGCAAAAAGAAGACAGCAGAGCTGCAGGACCGGACCGTGCTGGGAGGACACCGGAGCACCAGAGACAGGTTAGTATCTTTAGCATGTTTTTTTTTTTGGGGGGGGGTAGGGGGGATTCACCTCCCCCAGACTAATTATAAAAAAGAAAAAAAATTATACTGGACAATCTCTTTAAAGTGTGGCGCATTAGGGGGGTATATTAAAGGGGTTGTCCAGGCATAATTTGTTATGGTTTATCCTCAGGATAGGCCATAGATGCCTGATCTGTAGGGGGCTGACCCCGGACCGATCAGCTGTTCGGAGCCACTTCTAATGCCCGTACTGTACACAATACAGGGCCAGAAGCAGAAAGCTCTGTCCAATGTAAAGGGGCTGGGCACCTTCACTGTATCTCAGCACTTATTGAAGTCAGTAGGAGCTGAGCTGCAGTGAAGGCGCCGGGCTGCTATACAGCAGATGGAGCTTTCTGTTTCCGGTCCTGTGTTGTGTACAGAACAGATGTCGGAAGTGGCTCCGAACAGCTGATGGGGCCGTGTGTCAGCCCCCTACCGATCAGGTATTTATGGCCTATCCTGAGCATAGGCCATAAAAAAGATTAACCCTGGACAACCCCTTTAATATGCCCCACAAAGTTTAATGTCACCCCCACTGCTCCCACACAATATAATGACCCCATCACTATTCCCCATACAGTATGGGGGACCAGTGAAGAGGCCACTATGTGGGGGGACCAGTGAAGTGACCATAGAAAAATTTGGCCCTGACAACCCCTTAAAAGAGGTTGTCCATAAACTGGAGCGACCACTGTGTTGGCCGCCAGGGAGGTGTAAAAATAAGAAAATTTTTAAAAAAGCATACTCACCTGTCCCCAGCACCCCGTGTTCCCCTGCCTGTGTCTGTTCGGTCTCATGGCGGCGCCTCATTTCTGGAAATCCTGTACCTAATTGGTCTTAGCGATCACATGAGGTGCAGGACTCCCAGCAAGGAGTCGCCAGCATGAGACTGAATGGACACTGGCAGCGGACAACAGAGTGCCGGGAACAGGTGAGTATGCTTTTTAATTTACTTATTTTTTACTTTACACCTCCCGCCAGCTACATGGGTTGCTCCAATTCCTTCGGGGCAACCGTGGGAGTCAGACTTGTCTGTTTGAGCTCCTAGCTTCAGAGGCTTACGTGGCTTTTGATATTTGGAGACCGTTTATTGTGTGTGGTTTTCGGTCTTTGTTTGTTACAGACCGTAGCTCCGACTCCCTTCCCCGTGCGGAAGGGAGCCTTATCATGGAGCGTGGAGCTCCTGCCCCCCGGACCTTACAGGCGGGGGGGCAGGAGAATGTCTGCCGACACAGCACCAGCAGAGCAGGGCAGGCGGAGGTCGCTGAGGCAGCAAGCCTCAATGAGACTGACGACCAGGACAACAGCATCGGGAGCAGCAGCAGCGACATTGGCGGCTGCAGCATCGGGAGCAGCAACGTCCGTGGAGTGGGCGATGCCGGCAGGAGTAGCGGTGGCGACAGGGGTGTCAGCAGTCCCGGCAGGTGGATCCGTGAAAACGGCGACATCAGCCACGGCGGTAACATCAGCGGCAGTGGCAGGTGAAGCCGGTCCGAAGGGGGGCTACGGCCGCAGGATATGCGGTTTCCTCTGGAAGGGTCCCTGCAAGCAGGAGAAAAGACGCCTTACCGTCATCGCTGCCTCAATCACCCGCAGGATGGGGCATCCGGAAAGCTGGAGAAGAGGTTGCCATCTACAGCCGGAGGATCGAGGCGGTCCTGGAGGAGTATGACCGGGCCCGGAGGTCCCTGTTCGCTATGGGTGGAGAGCTGCAAAGCGCTCGTGCCCGTAGCGACAGGGCCTCGAGGAAGGACCGCCCGGTTTTCAGCAGGCAAGTAAAGAGCCTCAAAAAGCAGATTAAGACCCTGGAAGCCAGGTGCACGGAGATTCTGGAGGGCGCGGGGCCGTTCAGAGAGAAGCTGCTGAACGATGACCGCTTCTTCCGCAAACAGCAGGAGCGGTTGTTGAAGGATGGCCCCGCGTCCTCAGACAGCTCGGGAGAGGACGACTATTGTGAGTCAGACCTGGAGTCAGATGACAGCATGGCGGTACAGTATAGTCGAGTAGCCGTCCCTAGTAGCAGCAGCCTGATACCCACATATACACAGGCATCAGCGCCGGCAGTAAAACTGGAAGTCAGAATGACAAGACAGGAAGTCAGAATGACAGGGCAGGAAGTGACGCAATCTCCCACACTCCCAGAGAACCAACCACTGCCCGAGACGGAGGAGGAGGAGGGCGGAGCCTCGGGAGAAGGCGGGAAGCTGATGAGGCAAATCTACCAATTAGAGTCCCCGTCCAGAATGGACCAATTAGCATTCAGCATGTCAGATCTGGACGGGGAGGAGGCGGGAAAAGGAGCCAAGACCAGGAAGAAGGCAAGGAAGGAAAAAAAAAAGAGAGATAGAGACATTTAAATTTGTCAGGTCGTTGCCTGGGGAGCATCGTGCCGGGACCTCAGCCCAGGTTGCGATGCCTCCAGGAGAGAAAAGGGAGGAGCAGGCACCTCGGGTCACGCCAAGTGGCGGGGTGCCCGGGGTGCCAGCAGTCAAAATGGCGCCTGATAGTACCTTTCAGGTGGTGGCGGACAAGGAGCTCATAGTTGCGGACAAGGGCAAAGGCAAAGAAGCCCCCCCCTGCGGAGGGGAGTGGCGTAGGGAAACCTCCCTCCCTGGTAGGAGGTTTTAAAATATCGATGGCTTCCCCCAGAGTAAGGTGTAGGAAAGGGGGAGTGGCAGGTGGGCGTGGCTCATCCTCCTCCAGTGCTGATGAAGCCGGTGATGCGGAGGTCACTTCCGGGGCTAAGGGGGCGTGTCCTCCCACAACATCAGGTGCCGGGGTGACTGTGGATGCGGAGGCCGAGGTAAAAGCGGGGAAGCCATCAGCGAGTGGTGCAGCCGGCCCCGCTGTAAGAAGGAAGACTGCAGGTGTGAATGATGGACGAGTGGAGAAGCTAGTTAAGCAGACAGGTAAGGTAAAGGGGAAAGCGGGTGGGACAAAAGGGGTAATTAGTAGTATTCCTGAAGAAGGTGGTGTAGTATGCATGGGGGTCCAAGAGCCTGTAGTCGGGGAGGCTGCGGGAGGAGGGGCTATTACCATTGCTGCTAAAAAAAGTGTTTCTACTGCTGGTAATATTTCTGTTGTGGCCCCTGTTGTTTCTGGTATTTCTGCTGTTGTCCCTGCTGTTGTCTCTGCTGTTGTTTCTGCTGCTGTTCCTGATGCTGTTCCTGATGCTGTCGTTGCTCCTGTTGTTACTCCTGTCACTGCTCCTGATATTGTTGCTCCTGTTGTCCTCTCTGCCGCTGTTCCTTCTGCTGCAGTTGGAGTGACCCGGTCCGCGGCGGCTATGCCAGGGCGGACTGTTGCCGCCTCTGGTGCTCCGGTTGCCGTGGCTGGGCTAAGTAGTTCTGCGGGGGTCCCTGGGAGTGGAGCTGGTACTCCGGCAGCGGAGGTTGCTGCGGCCTCCGGGCCCCCACGCTCCTATGCCAGCGTCGCTTCTGGGGCCCCTGGGGGTGCATCATGTCTTCCGCCCGGCTCCAGGGACGGCGATTTGCAACGGCAGCTCCTGGAGGCTTTACGGGCGGGCCAGTCCACAATGACCATAGATGGGCAGTCGAGAGACCTTAGGTTCTGGATCGAGCGTTTTGGCCTAGGGAAGTTCCGAGAGGAAGGAGGTGAGACCAGATGGACTCTCCCTACACCCGGGCGTAGGGGGCCGACACGGAGGAACGTGGCCCGTCTCGTGTGGGGGGGGAGCCGGCCCTTGTCCCCAGAGGAGGGGGGTCGTGGAACTCCTACTCGGGATGGGTTTCAGGGCAAGCGACATCTTTGCCCTGATTCATCCTGTCGGCTCCTCGGAGTTTGACATCAGCTTTGTTACCCCGGAGGGCTTAGAAACCTTCTGGGGAAACTATAGGCTGGTGAAGGACGAGCCCGCCTGGCGTGACTTTATGGTGTGGGCGGTGTCACGCCAGGATAACATTAAGAAAGTGACCGTTTTAACTCGTAACGAGTCACTTTCTTATATGGACATCATGACCTGGCTGAACAGGTTTGGGGAGGTCAAGGACTTCCCAAAGAAAAATCTCGACGAGTTCGGGATATGGTCGGGGGCCTGGACCTTCATGGTCAAATTGCGACACGAGGATAACTCGGTGATGCATATCCCGTCCTCAACCTTCCTTGGGAAAGACAGGATCCTTGTCTTCTACCAGGGGCAGCCAAAACTCTGTCACAGGTGCGGTGACCCCTCACACTTGAGCGCCTCCTGCCGTGTGCAGAAGTGCGCCATGTGTGGGGAGGTGGGCCATCTCGCGGCGACCTGTGGCAGGGTGCGTTGCCACCTGTGTGGTGTCCTTGGGCACCCGATCGGGGCGTGTCCACGGTCTTTCGCCAACACCACCCTTCGGCAAGCGGGAGCAGTTGAGGAGGCTGTCCCTGCTGCGGAGGGGGGTGAGTGGGGGAGGAGAGACTAGTCTGCCAAGGCAAAGGGAAAAGGCCCAGCCACCATCAAGGGCAAGGAGGCGCGAGAGGAGGAGGGAGCAGAGGGAGGGAGTTATGTGCCTTCCTTCTGCCCCTGGCTCTGCTGGGCCAGATCCTGATGCCGAGGCAGCAGTGGGCACGACCCTGGTTGAGGAGATGAAGAGACTGCAGAGGAAGGAAGAGGCTGACCAGTCGTCTTCTTCTCAGTACGTCAGTGCTGGGGAGGGAGAGACGGTCAAGCGGAGAAAGTCACCGAGTAAAGTGAGGGCAAAAACATCTGCCCCCCCCCCCCCCCGACGAAGGAACGCAGACTCGACGGCCCTCTAGTGGTAGGTCCCAACTGGTACCAATCCCTCTGTGAGGATGCGTCGGCCTCAGGGGAGGCTTCAGAGGGAGAGGTGGAGCCGTTAGGGGCTGCTGAGTCTCCCCTCCGGGAGGGGCCCCCTGCCCTCTGGGGGGGAGGCTGGCCTGGAGCCTGGAGGAGGAGATGATGCACCCAGGGCCGAAGTTGCTACTGTCTCTGCGACCACTGTAACTCCTCAGGGAGAAGTTGCGGGGGAGGTCCATCCCTCCTCTGGCCAAACCGCACCGGGGGAGGTGATGGACCAATCCCAATGTAAGAAGAGGACCCGCAAGACGAGGAGAAGTCGCGGGTCCTCTTCAGACTCATCTAGGGGTGGTGGTGATAGGAGGAAAGGGGGTGGGAAGCTGAAGGTCATTGAGCTCAATCGGTCTTAATGGCAGTCCCCTCTCCACTGACGCTGGCCACCATTAATGTGGCCAGCATTAAGTCTGATACGGCTAGGTTTGCAGCCTTTGATTTTCTTGGCCGGGTTGAAGCTGACATTTTGTTTTTGCAGGAGACCAGGCTCTGTACTCTATCAGAGATAAACAGAGCAAGGAGGGAGTGGCGCAGGGGGCCCTCCTACTGGTCTCTTGCGGCTGAGCCGTATAGTGGAGTGGCGGTGCTTTTTACCGCAGAGGTGAAATGCCAGCGACTGATCGAGCTCGAAATGGGAAGGTGCCTAGTCTTAGACGTCTTCATGAAGGGGCAAAGCCTGCGCCTCATTAACATCTACGGTCCCCAGACAAAGTGGGACCGTAAAAGCCTCTTTATGAAGATTAAGCCTTTTCTTTTTACGGGCAAACAAGTCATCTTTGGTGGGGATTTTAATACCATAACTAGACCCCAAGACCGAGGAGGTACCAGAGATAGACTGCCCTATGATGGCGCCGCGTTAAATAGAATAGTGAGTGAAGCTCGCCTGGAGGATATCCACATCAGGCATTCCCCAGGTCACCGTGGGTTCACCTTTCAGAGAGGTAGTGTTAGGTCTAGGATAGATAGGTTTTTTTTGAAGGAGAATTCCGTCACCACCCCTGTGTCCGTGGTGGAGGTGGAGTTCTCCGATCACTGTCTAATTTTGTTTTCTTTGAATATTTCAGAGACCCTCCGGAGAGGAAGAGGTTTGTGGAGGCTGAATTCGTCACTCCTTGAGGAGGCAGCTGTAAGACAAGCCTTTGAGGAGTTTCTTCAGGATCAGGTATTATTACTGGGTCTTGAAGGCACTAGGTCAGAGTGGTGGGAGATATTCAAAAAAAGGGTGGCGGGATTTTTCCGCCGGCTCTCAAGCCTCAGGTCACTGGACATGTACCGCATGTACACTGCACTGAGGAAGAGACTTGGACATCTGGTCTCGACCGGAGGTAGCCAGGAGGATATCTCCGGTGTGAAGGCTTTGCTCAAAAGGTGTCAGTATGATAGGCACTCATCTCTGGTTCTTGAGAGGGACTTTGGGAAATACCGCTCGCCCGACCCCTACAGGAACTGTAAGAAGTCAGTGGCTTGTAAGACAGTAACGGGCCTGATTGACAGTACAGGATCCCTGACAAGATCCAGGTCAGGGATCTTGGAGGTCGTCAGGTCCTTCTACTCGAACCTTTTGGCAAAGAAGGAACTGAATCGGGATTGGATTTCAGGTTTCTTGGCTGAAGCCATTCCTGAGTCAGCAGAAGACCCTTCTCTTGGTGTTTTGATAGAACCTATAAGGGAAGAGGAAGTCGTCAGGGCTATTGAGGGTCTTGCCCTCAAGAAGTCACCTGGCCCAGATGGCTTAACATCTGAGTTCTATCGGACCTTTAAAGGAGCTTTGGCTCCCCTCTTGACTGACGTGCTTAATGAGTGTCTATCCTCGGGCACTCTGCCGAAGTCAATGAGGAGGTCCGCCCTTATAGTTCTGTCAAAGGGTAAGGATCCGAGCCATATTGAGAACTGGCGGCCCATAGCACTTCTCAATACGGACCGAAAGATTCTGGCGAAGGTACTTTTCAACCGGCTGGTACAGTTTGCGCCCCGGCTCCTCTCGCCGGTTCAGCACTGCTCTGTTCCCGGTCGTAGCACCTTAAGTGCGGTCCTGAGTGTCAGGGAGGCTGTGGAGCAGAGTAGGGCAGGTCGGTGGAAGGGGTACTTGCTGTCCCTAGATCAGGCTAAGGCTTTTGACAGGGTGAATCATGAGTATTTGTGGTCAACTCTCTCGAGGTATGGCCTGCCTGGGGGGTTCATTCAGTGGCTGCAGACCTTATACGCTGGGGCTGAGTCTTTCCCACTTGTGAATGGTTGGGTTGGTCGTCCTTTTGAGGTGGGGTCGGGCGTCCGACAGGGATGTCCCTTGAGCCCGCTACTGTATGTGTTCGCCATTGATCCCCTGATTAGGCGGATTAATGGTGGGCCGGTGGCGGGAGTCAGGATGGACCTGGAGGGCACCGGCTCCCCTTTGAGGACAGTAGCCTATGCGGTTGATGTCACCGTACTTGTCTCGTCACGGGAGGAGCTTGAATGGGTGATGTCTGAAGTGGACAGTTACTCGGAGGCTTCCGGATCAGCTGTAAACAGGAATAAGTGTGGAAGCATCTGGCTGGGAGGGGGAGAGCCTGGTTTTTTCTCTCCCGGACACCCTCCCAGAACCCCAGGGGTCTGTAAAGATCTTAGGCATCCATTTTGGCCAGGGTGATTACCCACTCCAAAATTGGGAAGGTAGACTTAAGGATGTCACCCAGAGAGTTGATTGCTGGAAGGGTTGGTCTTTGACCCTGAGAGAAAGGGTTCACCTTGCCAAAGCCTTCCTGCTCCCGTTGGTGATCTATCTAGGTAGCGTCTGTGCCTTGCCGGAGTCTTGTTGGAGTAGGATCTGTTGCCTGTTCTTCCAACTGTTATGGGGGAACAGGCTCAACCTAATCAAGAGGGAGGTTACATACCGCACAAGGAGGTTAGGGGTGTTAAATATGGTTAACCCCGTGGTGTTCTTAATGAACACCTTTCTTAAGATCAATCTACCAAACCTCTCCGCCGAGGGGGCTCCTTCGTGGGTAGCCTCCTGCCAGGGGTGGTTTCGGCCCTTCTTCCAGAAATGGGAGTCAGGAGGGCAAGTGAAAGATCTTCGTGCACCCCATGGATATCTCCCGGCCTATGCTTCCCTGGTCTTGAAAGTGATTCGTCGGTGGGGTCTGGGGGCGTGGGAGATCAGGACTCAGTCAAGACGTTTTCTTGATGACAAGGTCCTGTTGACCCGCTTCCAGAAGCCTCTGGCGCTCAAAGATTGCCCAGGAGAAACCTTAGAGGGAGGGTTGCGTTTTCTTAACTCCAAAAGGTTTCCTCAGAAGTTTTGGGATCTGACCTGGCGCTGCCTCCTAGGTAAGTTATATGTGAGGGGGAACTTGAAGTACCGGAACTCCGACGAGCGAGGCTGCCCTCGGGAGGAGTGTGGCGACATGCTGGAAAGCATGGAGCACTTCCTGCTTCAGTGCCCTTTCAATATAAGGGTTTGCAAATTGGTGGGGACCTCCACCGGTTGGCTGCGGTTGGCTGGCCTTTCCTATGCCGAATGGGCCTATGGGGCATTCAAACACCCGGAGGGCAGGGACTGCCAGACACTTTTTATAGTTAGTGCAGTGGTCAGGTTCCACTTGTGGTCATCCCGGTGTCTAGTATCGACGCGAGGCAAAATCCTCCCGGAGGTAGAGGTGGTTAAAAACATCATGGTGGACCTGGTGAGGGTGCGCTCTCGGGAGTATGAGAGGCTGGGTGCAGGGAGGGCTGGTACCCTCTGGAGGGGGTTCACCTTTTCTGTTCCCTGAGGGTTAGAATAAGGGATTCAAAGTAGGTGAGTTAGGTTAGGGCCAGATAGGGACAGGTAGGGCAAGGTTGGCACGAGGGGTGGGTTTTATTATTTTCTGATAGGGAGGGACAGGTAGGGACAGGGTAGGGACAGAATGATAGATAGGGACATAGTGGTAGGGCGAGTAGACAGGGACAGGCCTCCTGTGCTCTCTTCCTGGTGGAGGGCTGGCGTGTCACCGCATAGTCATTTTTGTTTTGGAAAAACGGATAGAAGGGTAAGAGGCTTGAGGATAACCGACCCTAGGCCCATGGGAGGTTCGTGGGAGGGAAGGTAATCTCAACGGGTTATGTAGGATGGTGGGTTTTGTTACTTGTCTGGTATTGGTTATTTGTCTGGTACTTGTTGTTTGTTATTGTTGTCGTTCATCATATGTTGTGTCTGTTTTCCCATTTTCCATTTTTCTATTTTTCCATATCCCATATTCATTTTCCATTTCCATTTCCATTTTTCATATCCATTTCCATATCCCATATTCATTTTCCATATTCCATTTCGTAATCCCTTTTGTTTGTTAGTAGTTAGGGGGTTTTTAGGGGGGTAGGTTGTTTGGGAGGGGGGTTTCTTTTTGGGGGGTGGAGGGTTTGGTTTATGGGTTTTCGTGTGCCCGGCCTGGCTCTGGACTATGCGGACATGAGAGGACATGAGGCGGAGAGCCAGGTCGGGGTTTCAGGGGCTCGGTGGTGGGTGGTGCCAGCACCAGGACTATGCGGACATGGGAGGACATGGGGCGTGGTGCTTGCCGGGTGTGGTGAAGGGAGAAAAAAAAAAAAAAAATTTTCATAGTAAGTTTCAGTTGGGGTTTATTAGTGTTATATGTTTTCGTTATATGTTTCATTTTACATCGCTCATTTTTTTTTTTTTCTTTGTTTTTAGGATAACTAGAGTTTTGACTGACGGATGGCTGAAGAAGAATGAAAGGCGGAGTAAAAGGCAGAATGAAAGGCGGAGTGAAAGGCAGAATGAAAGACGGAATGGATGGGGGGCTGGTTTGCGCATGTTTTCGGTTTTAATTTTGTCTTGACGTTTTCTTGTATTGATGTTATTTATGCTATGTTTTGGATTTATGTATTGTCTCTGTTTATGGTTTTTGTATGGTATTTTTCGTATGTGACAGTGTTTGTGAACTTTTTCTACTTTTATAATAAAATAGTTCCAATTCCTTCGACAACCTCTTTAAAGGATTTATCTATCTTCCTAATATTGATGACCTGTCCTTAGGATAGGCCATCAATATTACATCTACGATGATACAACAGCCAGGACCTCTGCAGATCAGCTTTTCCAGGACAATGCGGCTACAGGTAAAGGTAACAATTCTAGGAGCCACGCTGTTCACTTGCCATACAAGGTGTAGCAGTAGGTTTAGGTAGTGCAGTGGTGCACATGGTATAGTGGGTGAGCAGCATGGCTCCCGGCATGTTATTACCTTTAGCCGCCCTGTCTCGGTACCGCTGATCTGCAGGGGTTCTGATGGTGGGCCCCCAAAAAAAATCCCCCGGGGGGGCCCCAAACACCCCAGCCGCGACACTGGGTCCCGGGGTCGGAACTCCAGTGATTTTTTTTTTTTTTTTTTTAATTGAAAAATGAGCCAAAGATGTTTGTGTTGCAAACCTTACAGAGATGAGTCACAACTTGAAGAAAAAGCAGTCATGGCGGTCCAGTCCAGATAGAGTCAAAATGTGAATGACTACACTCCGAGATGTCACCTGTAGGTCATGAAATGTTTCCTGTGCTGTATACCTAAATTGTCTGCAGAGCCCTGTGCAGAGTCTGTAGTTACCACTATATGGTCACCGTATATTGATAATATTGGTATACCAGAGTTGGGAGCTCACTTGGACGTATTTATCCCCCATGTGCTGAACCCTTAGTTATGGGTTTGCCTCAGGTTGAATAAATATGATGATGCAGGGGGCTGTACGCTCCCTGAAGACTCTGGACTAGAACACCAGGGGAGCAAGGAAGGGTGAGTATTGGTGTTTTTCTTATTTTTGTTTGGTAGGAGAGGGACATAATATTATGGTTGCAGTTTGAGGTGGACATTAAACTGTGACGGCAGGTGGAGGGGGAAATTATACTGAGGGGGACATTAAACTGGGGGCAACATTAAAATGTGGGTGCACTTGGAGGGGGACATTATGCTGTGGGGGCAGATGGACAGGGACATTAAACTGTGGGGATAGCTGGAGGGAGACATTATATTGTAAGGGGCCACTAGGGAGACATTATAATTTGTGCAAGTCAGGTATTTCTAAGTGTTGGTGATGGGGGGGGGGGCAGTTATGAAACCTTTGCACTGGGCCCGGTCAGGGGCCGGATCAGGTTGCAGGCAACATTGTAACGATGATTAAAGATGGCTGGCTACCGGCGTAACACAGCGGCTGGAGACCATCCCTACCTTCTTCTGGGCCCTCCCCCTGTAGCCCGGATCCTGATGGGCAGCCACAGGAACCAATCTAATTGCAGCTTGTTGCTGCAAGCGTCACTGACGTCCTGAAGCTGTGCGCGACGGTGGGTTTCTGCAGAGGAGCCTGACCAGCAGTGTGGAAGGTATGTACTACTTACCCACACAAACACAAAACAATTTTTTTCCCCTATTTTGCCCCCAAATCTTTCAGCTTCACTGACCCCTCTGAGAACTACAACCCCCAGCAGCTCCATATGCTCTGGATCTGTTGGGAGTTGTAGACCTCCCACTCCCAGCTAATTTCCCACTATTGTTATGCTGGTGCCTGTTCTAGGGCTCCAGCATAACAATACCGAAGTCACAGAAACTGCCGAGTACTTGTCTGTCCGCCACTTTCAGTTTGAAAATGGCGGACACCCGGAGGACCTCATTATAGTCAATGGGGTCTGCCGGTATCCATGTGTAACCGCCATTTTAACAGTCCACCTCTCCGTCATTCGGGTCCCGCGGAGGACTTGTATGACAGAGGGCTTGCCGCAGATGTGAATCTAGTATAAGGTTATGGCTACACTACAACTTAAGTCATGAAACCAAAGATCGCTGTGTCTCCTTGGGACTCTTTCACACGTTAGTAAATGGAGTCGCATTGGGACCCTCAGGATGCAATGCGACTCCATTCACTAACATGAGTGAAGGAGTCACAGGACGACATGGCGATCCACATGACGGCATCATTAACACTAGAAGTAAATGATGATAAAAATGACAGGGCCAGAAAAGTGGTGTGCAATACTCAAAAAGTTGCAATTTTTTTTAGCAAAAATTTTTTAGCAAAAATAATTGCTACTTTTTTATGGCTTGTACGCCAGTCTTTTTTTTTTTTTTTAGCACACAAGCTGTGTTAAATCAGTCCCATAGTATTTACACTGTACAAATAGGAAAAAAAAAAAAAAAAAAAAAACGTCATGCATCCTATTTGTACAGTGTAAATACTATGGGGCTGATTTAACACAGCTTGTGTGCTAAAAAAAACAAACAAAAAAAAACTGGTGTACAAGCCATAAAAAAAGTAAGTGAAAATTTTTGCTAAAAAATTGTATATGGCAGATATACGCTAGGTTCACACCTGTGTTTGGGTGTCCGTTCGAAGGTTCCGCTTGGGGACCCCATGAACGGAAACCTAATCTGGTTAAAAAAGCAGATAGCCGCTGAGTTTCCGCCCGAAAAGGGTGGAAAATGCAAAGAGAAAAGCGCTGCTTGCAGGACTTTTCTCTCTGCATTTTTAAAGCGGAATGGGGAACGGAATTCCTAGGCGGAGACCGGGCGCAAGTGTGAACCTAGCCTTAGCCTTTTTAACCAACTCTCAATACAATAAAATTTTGTCAATATGTTGCTAATAAAAGACTGTGCATCAGTCTTATAGAAGTTGTCTAGACTAAATTTTTTATTTTTTTTTTATTTATGCCGAGGGAGGTGGGAAAAAAAAAATACCATGCTCACCTGTTCCCGATGCTCCGGTGTCCTCCCAGCGCAGTCCAGTCTGCAGTTCTGCTGGTAGCCACATGCAGGACCGGACACCGGAGCATCCGGGGACAGATGAATATTTTTTTTTGTTAGTTTGTTTTGTTTTTCACCTCCCCCGGACTAATTGTAAAAAAAAATAATTATGCTGCACAACCTCTTTAAAGTGAGGGGCATTAGGGGGGTATATTAAAGTGGTTGTCCAGGCATCTTTTTTTATGGTTTATCTTCAGGATAGACCATAAATACCTGATCAGTAGGGGGCCGACACCCAGCCCCCAGACCGATCTGCTGTATGGAGCCACTTCTGGCACCCATCCTGTACACAATACAGGGCCGGAAGCAGAAAGCTCTGTCCACTCTGTATTAGCCGGGCATCTTCCCTGCATCTCAGCACATATTGAAGTCAGTGGAAGCTGAGCTGTAGTGAAGAGGGCGGGCAACTATACAGCGGACGGAGCTTTCTGCTTCCAGCCCTGTATTGTGTACAAAATGGGCGCCGGAAGTGGTTCCATACAGCTGATGGGGCTGTGTGTCAGCAGCATGGCATTGTTATTACCTGTAGGCGTGCTGTCCCGGTACAGCTGATCTGCAGGGGTCCTAGGGGTGGGCCCCTAGAAACAATTCCACTGGTGGGCCCTAGACATCGCAATCCGACACTGTAGACGTGCCTCGCCTCTTGTTGGGTCCTGCGCTAGTTGTGATAGGTAATTGTCTTTTATTACTGACAATAACCTGTTCCCTTTGTTGGACCTGCAGGTTTCTGCCTCCCAGTTGATATCTGGGTAGTTGAAATCCCCCATTTAATGACTTATTATGCTTTGCGGCCTCATCTGTTTGTTTTATTGGTATATTTTCAGCTTCTTCCATTATATTTGGGAATTTATAACAAACCCCAATCAGTATTTTATTATTCTTTGTTCCTCCCTTAATTTATCTCCACTATGTCATATTTTTCTTCCAACATTATCACTTCTAGTTCCTACATCTTGTTAGTGAGACTTCTGGTGTTAGTATACATGCATTTCAAGGATTTATCTTTATCCTTACTCTTACATTGCCTACTGACTGTTCTAACCCCACCCCCACTCCACCCCCAGTTAAATTATTCAGCCCTCTTTCTATTTCTACACTGTCTTGCCCTCTTGCCCCCCCACCCATTCCCTAGTTTAAACACTCCTTTCAACCATCTAGCCATCTTCTCCCCAGGCACAGCTGCACCTCCCGATTGAGGTGCAGCCCATCCCTACCATAGAACCTGTATCTCACAGCAAAGTCGGCCCAGTTCTCCAGGAACTCAAACTCCTCCTTCCTACACCAGCTCTTGAGCCTCTTGTTTGCCTCCCTAATCTCTCGCTGCCTTTCCTGTGTGCTACGTGGTACAGGTAGCATTTCTGAAAATACTACCTTGAAGGTTCTTGCTTTCAGCTTGCTCCCTAGATCCTTGAAATCGCCTGAAAAAACCCAAGACCCTAAGCATACTGCACTGGGAAAATCACAGGAAATGCCATAAAATTTTTTTTAAAAAGGATGAAAAAATGGCAAGAAAAAAACGCAATATATGTAGAGCCTTTCATATTTTACTATTAAATGGAGTCTATCATTGCTCCCACCTACTTTAAATGGCTCCCATAGTGCTGTAGATGCTGTTAGCAGAATAAAAACCATACCTTTCTTAAGTTTCAGAGCCCCAGGGATGCATAGAAAAAGCACTTTTATTCATTATTCAAATGAGGATCTTGGAGCACAGGGGAAGTTTTCTTCTATTACTGAGCACTGCTGCATCATCACTAAACACACCCATCCTGCATTCAGCTCCTCCCCCTGGGCAGTGTGAGGATCAGCTGACACTGGGAGAATCAAATCACACTGCCAAGGGGAGGAGCTGAATGCAATATGGGCATCTTTAGTGATGATGCAGCAATGCTGATTGCCTGAAGAAAACTCCCCCTGTGCTCATTAAATCCTCATTTGAATAAAGAATAAAAGTGCTTCCCTGGGCTCTGAAACATGAGAAAGGTATGAATTTTAATCTGCTTCCAGAATCTACAGCACTATGGGAGCAGTTTGAAGTAGCTGGGGGCAATGATAGACTCCCTTTAAATAACATGTAACCTTTGGACATGACATTTTCACAATATTTTTCACGGTAAGAAAAGGTTGTGAAAAAACACTGCAAAAGATTAAGCTGAGACTCTGCTCTGTGTGTTTGATCCATGAGGGATTTTTTTCACAAATGCATTGACCTCAATGGACGCATCATGTCCATGAAAAGGGATCCAACAGTCTGATCCATGAAAAATAGAGAATGCTTTATTTATTCACGGATCATAGACGTCATACGGCCAAGGAAGTCAGACATCCGAGTTGGCTTTTCAATCAGCTCTCATTTTCCAAAAAAATATTAAAGACGTTATCCGATTTCTTTAGGATAGGTCATAAATATTAGATCTGCAGGGGTAACGGCAACAGGTAACGGGCCCTATTTTCTTACCGATCCCCAGTTCCTGCTCACGGCCACCTCTGCTTCCCCTTCTACCCTCCAGGAGGTCCTGTGCATCTCATAGCAGGTCACTGGGGCCCCCTGGAGGGAAGAAGGGACAGCGAAGGCAGCCATGAACAGGAGCGGTGATCGTAAGATGTAGGCAGGCAGCAAGAGCATTTATTGGGCAAACATAAAAGTCACTGTTACTAACCTCTCCGGCGCGACTCTAGACATTCTTCGGCCTCTGTAGTGATGTCATAGACGTCATGTGGGTCAGGTGTGTCGCGACACATGGCGTCGGCGTAATCCACGTCTGTGATGTCATTGAAGAGGACTGTAGCAGAGCCCAGGAGAGGTGAGTACCACTGGTTTTTATGTTTGACACCTCCCCTGGGCCTCCGATCATTATACTCTGGGGTCTGAAATGAACCCGAAATTTTTGCAATAATTGCAACGAACACTATTGGGCCAGCATTGTAGATAATACTGTGTGGAGGGGCCACTGTGAGACATTATACTGTATGGAGGCTGCTATGGAACATTATACTGTGTGCAGGGGCCACTTTGGGACATTAGAGTGTGTAAATTGGGCATTATACCCTTTGGGGGAAAGGAAAGGGGGCACTATGCCGTGGTGTAGCCAAACGCAAAAGTTTGCAGTGGGGCCCAGTCTTTGCTAGTTATGCCCCTGATTCATATGATGAATTTACTGCTGACTGAAAAGCAATACTATCTGGGAGGACATGATCTCTACCTTTCTAGTATTTCTGTACGTTCAGATCACTGTTAAAGGGGTTGTCCAGTTTCAGTAATTAAATGTTATTGTTTTTTATGATGAAAACTTACGCAATTTTCCAATATTCCTATTCTGGCTGTCATCTATTGTTTATTTCCAATGGATAAAATCAGTCCATGGTCATGTAATGGACACAAAGCTGCACAGCTGGTCAAAAAAGCTTTAATTAATATGATGTGACTGTAACAAGCTGTGCACCTGTGTGTCCATCACATGACCATGGACTGTATATCACATGACCATGGACTATACATCACATGACTATGGACTGATTTTATCCACTGGAAGTAAACAATGACAGCAAGCAGAGATCTAAAAAAACTGTGAGGAATTGACACAGAAAGTATATTGGAAAGTTGTCGAACTTTCCCTTATACTGACAAATATTTATTATGTTTTATATTTAATATATATATATATATATATATATATATAAAATATTTATTTGCTGAAACAGGACAATCCCTTTAAAATTTTGTGACTATTAAGTAGGAATCAGAGGATTATTTTGGGGTATAACTTCTGTTAATTGGACTAACTCTATAACAGTATAAAAGCAAATAATAAAATAAACTCTTTATGCAGATTGGCCAATGACTGTCCAAATTCTGGTGCCCTATACTAGGGGGTACGCTTCATAGAAATACTGAGAACTATTTGTCTGTATGTCCTGGGGCACTATTGGACAACGGTCAGAAAAAAATTATCTTACCAACACATACAGAGATCTTTTTTTTTCCATTAATATGTAGTACTATGGGGGGCGTGTCTAATTGCCGAGCTGAACAGACGTGCCTCTTGTAGGCTCTGGCTAGACTCAGCAAGCACTTCAACTAGACCCAGGAAAAACCTAATTTTCAGACCCCTGAGCACCCCAGTATCCCCCTCCCAGATCCTAGTCAGTTTTTTCGGGGTGCCACAGGACCAATTCCCAGCCCAAACGGGTGAACCTCCTGCATACCTGCCGCTATCTTTGCAGCCCTCACCACATCCACGAACCATGTCGGCAGGACAGACTCCAGCACCCCTTTCCAACACCAGACTCTCTCCCTCAGCTGCTCTGGGACCCCTCTCACCTCATGGCTTACTCACCTGTGGTGCCACTGTGTGGGAGACCCAGCATCCCGCAGCCCCGAGACACCAGGAGCCATCTAAGACCTGCACTACACGCAAGCCTCTCCTCCAAGCTCGTCCGGGACCTGCAGGTACCGCTGCCCTCCCCTGTAACCCGGCTACTTACATACTGGCAGCTCTGATCCTGCCTTCACAGCCATAAGCGGACTCCTTCTCACCCTGCATTGGTCCCCCTGCTTGAGCTATCTGCAAGCGTGCTACTGACACATGGACTCTAGCAGAGGCGTAGCTAGGGGTTCAGCACAGGGGGGCGAACATGTCCAAGTGGGCCCCCAACTTGGACATGTTTGTATACTGATACTATCAGTATACGGTGAGCGTATAGTGGTATATAGCAGCTCTACACAGGGCTCTGCAGACAATTTAGGTGAATACAGGACAGTAACATTTTGTGACTTACTGGTGACATCTCTGACTAATCCTTCACATTCCCCGTCTCTTTCATCCGAACGGCCATGACCACTTCTTCCAGTCTCTGTAAAGTTTGCAACACAGACATCTTTGGCTCCTCACTTTTCCAGGCATCTGACCCACATTATCCTCACCTGCACAAAGCCCCCATCCTGCTGCTACCCCCAATTATAAAATATATAATATAACCCCCTATAATGAATAATACCCCCAAGTGCATCTTTAAATTAATAACTTCCCTGTGCACCCCCTTTAAATAGTGCCCCTTATTAATAATGTCCCAGGTATTTCCTAATTGAAAAGAGAAAAAAAAAAACATGGGAAAAAAAATTATTGGGGTTCCAATACCCGGGACCCCCAGGATCAGCTGTTTGAATGAACTGTGGTACCTGTGTAAGCGCCGTGACCCCTTCTCTATTTACATAGTGTCATTCTTTTCATAGCGGCCATGTAATGTAACTACAGCCTCGTCCTATCCACGTCTATGTGACAAGGCTGGAATTACATCACAGGGACACTATAAACAGACAGCGTGTGTTATAAACAGGCGCCATAGCCCCTTCATACAGCTGATCAGTGGGGGAGTCACTTATCTCTTATTGATGTTTTATTCTGAGGATAGACCATCAATAAAAATGAGATGGAAAACACCTTAAGGCCAAGGCCCCTCGTGGTGTCCCGCAGCAAAAAACAGCTGTGGGTAAAAACGCGGCAGAGACACATCGCGGTTTTTCCTGCAGCACTTTCCACAGAAAGTTCACAGAGGTTTCCTCTGCGGACTTTCTGCTTCAATTAAATCTATAGGGAAACCGCTGGCGTTTCCGTAGGTATAATTGACATGCTGCGATTTCCAAACCTGCAACTGTTTTGGAAATCGCAGGGTTTCTGCTGCGCATATTTTACTGCAAAGTGGGGATGGGTTGGGGCCCCTTGTGGCGAAAATCCACAGAAAAAAACCGTGGCATTCTAGCAAATCCCATCCACACATTGCGAAAAAATATGTCCAGCAGACACACTGCGATTTCCAAAAACGTTGCGGTTTTGGAAATCGCAGCATGTCAATTATACCTACAGAAACTCTGGCGGTTTCCATATAGGTGTATTGAAAACAGAAAGTCCACAGAGGAAACCTCTGCGGTCCTTCTGTGAAAAACGCTGCGGGAAAAACCACAATGTTACCGCCATGGTTTTTCCTGCAGCCCGATACGTGGGGCCTTAGTCTTAATAAAGCCCAAGTACCACTTTCATTAAATTAAATTGACCCTCATATTATGCCCCTGATTCCCCCTGACATAAATACTGCACCCCTAATGACCCCTTATATCAATGACCACCCCCTTATGTTCATAAGGCCTCCTAATATAAATGATGCCCCCTAATGGCTCCTTATATAACTAACCTCCCCCTTGTATTAATAATACCCCCCAATAACCCTTATATAAATGACCCCCCCATCGTCATAATGCCCCCTAATGAATCCTCCCTTATAGTTATATTTCCCCCTCCTAACCACCCCTTATACTATTAATATACCCACAAAAAAAAAGTCATACTCACCTACTTGCGATGATGATGAATGGAGCCGCCGGCGCTTCCTCCCTGTCCACGCACAGGACGTCTGTGTCTGAGCGCGGGCGGCCGATATTGTGACGTCATCGTGCCACCCGTGCTGAGAAGCAGACATCCGTCTGTGGTCTCAGCGTCTTGTAAACCGCAAGCCTGTATTGGCTTGCGGTTTACAAGACAGTTAAGCACCAGGAAGCCTTGTAACTAGATCGGTGTCTGCAGACACCGATCTAGTTAGAAATAAAGGATATATTAATGGTGGCCCCAGGGTGGGCCCCCAAAGATTCAGTGGGCCCGGGGCAGCCACCCCCTCTGCCCCCCTGCTAGCTACGCCTCTGACTGTAGGGTTCAGTTTTGGGATTCACTGTCACCTGACCTATCTGATACTGATGACCTCTCCTATGGAGAGGTCATCAGTATCAAATATCTTCAAAACTAAACAACTCTTTTAAAAGTGCTGAAAAGGGACACTGTTAAGATCACACAAATACAGCCTATTA
Source organism: Leptodactylus fallax (assembly GCA_947044405.1). Taxonomy (NCBI): domain Eukaryota; kingdom Metazoa; phylum Chordata; class Amphibia; order Anura; family Leptodactylidae; genus Leptodactylus; species Leptodactylus fallax. Next base: position 65,544 of record CAMRHE010001080.1, read on the forward strand.
AACTTAGTACTGACCACTTTTGAAACTGCAGCTTGGCCTAGAAGGACCCTGATGTGGAGGACACCCTGCAGAACGACCTGTTGCTACTTTCTGCAGTATGTGATAGCACATAGAGCACAGGCAGGGACCAGGGGGCGGAGTTTCGGCGCGCTGCGCGTCACGTGCCGACGCTCTGCTCTAATCAGTTGCAAGTATCGTTCCCTGCTCAACCTCAGTCAGCCAGTAAGCGGTGAGCAGGATAAGTAAGCGCTGTAAAAGTCAGCAACGTGTGCTGCTCAGCGCTACACATCTTGGGCTGGTTCCTCACTCGGTTAATATGTCTTCCTCAGCCAGGGAGTGAGGAACCAGTCTAGGATGTGTAGCGCTGAGCAGCTGATGTAGATAGAAATCTTTTGATACTGTTAGTGGGCCCCCACCTTCTCACTGGGCCCGGGGCCGTCGCCCCCCCTCTGCCCCCCCCCCGCTAGCTACGCCTCTGGAGAGGGGAGTATGTGCAGTTGAACTTGGGAGGGTCTTGTGATCTACTTGTAACCTATATGGATATGCTGAACAAAAATAAACAAAAACAATTGGCATACACATAAATATTTTATTCAGATAACAAAAATAAGACTAAAAACAATGTTACATAAAAACAATAATCATGGTAGAGGTCCCACCCAAACCAAAGGCATGGCTGCAATTAACATCTGTATCAAAAATGGTACACACAATACAAGTAGCTATAAATACATAATATATATATAAATATATGTTGCATACTAATGCAATATACATATAATGTTGCACAGGCAATCACAGCAAAGTAATGTATAACAGATTGCCAAACATAGTCACCCAAAAGAGTAAAGGTCTGCTATGCAGTCAGCATTAGAAATGCAACAAATATAGAAAGTCAGTGATCACAAACATCCCACATGATACCCAAATGATAATCAACAGCAGTCGCATTACCAAAAGCAGGATGGGACCTCCACCACGAGCCCCAACACATGTTTCGCCCCTCTTAGCTTCGTCAGGGGGCTACTTGGTTTGTAGTTGTGACAGGACCATGGCGGATCACAGACAAAGTACTCAACATTTCATAACATGTGTGAGAAGGCGACAGGCAGAGTGCTGGAATCACGGTATATCTCTCCCAGGTTTCTGACATACAGTACGTCTCGAGACCAGGAAGGCCATCAGTAAGAGCGGGAGAGCAGGTATTTAGTCCCAGCGAAGCCGGGATGTCCCGTTAAGGTAGAACAATGAATTTCCTCCAAAACACGAAGACGAAGATTTGGAGGTACAAATAATTTACCAGTGGGAGTATTTCCAGGAGCAAGATCTTGTAAATTAACCACTTAAGTAGCAAGATCAGGAGAAATAATGGCGAGAACCACTCCGGGGGACAAGATTTTATCTGGGACATCCTTAGGGGCAGATTTTTTAACAGAAAGAGAGGGATAGACAGAAGTCTTAGCGGGATCAGTCCCCACCCTCTCTTTATGTCTGTCCTGGAGTCTCCTGTCAATGCGGATGGCTAAGGTCATGGCCTGTTCTAAGGTAGGGGGATCAGGGTGACCTACCCAAACATCCTTAACTGAATCATTCAGGCCCTGTTTAAAAAGAGCCCTCAAAGCGGAGTCACACCAACCTGCTGTTATACTCAACTTCCAAAACTCAGAGCAATAAGTCTCAGCGGATCGTTTACCTTGCCGGAGGGTAAGAAGTTGGGACTCGGCTCAGGCTCAGCATAAATAGCCCTCAAAGACTTAAAATTTTTTTCCAAATCTGTCCACTCCTCTGCCTCAGGGGGAAGTTTAAGGGCCCAAGTCTTTGGATCCCCCTGTAAAAGAGAAATGACCACCCCCACCATCTGAGACTGCGGCACATGAGGGTTGACCTGAAAATACAACCGACATGATTCCCTGAATGTCTCAAATTTACCTCGGTCCCCTGGGAAGAGAAAAGACAGTAGGTGGTGTAGCAGCAGCCTTAGCTTGATTCTGGGAGAGGGTGTGTACCTGATTAGCCAGCTCAGACACCAAAACTGCTAAACCCTCCATTTGAGTCACAAGGTCCTGAACAGAAGCCATGCCAGTCAGGAGTAGAAGGATTTTAATTTTTTCGGCTTGCTATTCTGTAAGGAAATCGATAGAGGAGCGATTCCCCAGTAGCTGCTTTGAACACTGGAGGGAGGGGCACAAAAAAGCAGTGGACCCTAAGATGAACCCCCAACTGTCCCTCGCTATTTGCCCGAACTGTCTTAGGCGACAAACAGCAACTGGTTGACAGTCCCTTCTTAAGTGATAACACAGAACGCAGACAGGATGAACAACAACAAAGGGAGGTCATCTAGCCAAGGGGTTGGTAACAATTGAGCAATGCAGTACAAAATCACAATCCAAGAGAAAAGTCAAAGGTAAGCCAGAGGTCAAGAATAAGAAGAGCAGGTAACAAAGAGCAAGGAGTATAGCCAGTACGCACAAGGCAATAGCAAGCGCCAATAGGAATGTGAGCAGGGGCGTAACTACCGGGGTAGCAGCGGTAGCAGCTGCCACAGGGCCCCGATGCGTTTTTTTTTCAGTTTTTTTTTAATAGTCCGTTACCTGCTGGAGTAACCCCAGCAGGTAACGGGCCCTATATACTTACCGTTCCCCGAGGTCCCACTCACGGCCGCCTGCGCTTCCGATTCTGCGGAGGCGGCTGTGAGAAGGAGCGGGGATCTGTATGTGAGGCCGCGGCCCGAACACCACAATCTCTGCTATCATTATACTTCAGGGTCTTTTCAGACCCCGGAGTATAATAATCGGAGGCCCAGGGGAGGTGAGGGAACATAAAAAACAATGTACTTACCTCTCCTACGCTTCTCCAGGCTTCGGGCCTGTTTGGTGACGTTCCAAACGTCAGCCGACGTCATTTTGCGTCGCAACGCAGACCCGCGTCACATGATGCCGGCCTGGTCCAACATTGAAGAAGGCCGGAGTAGCAGGGAGTGGACCGAAGCGAGGAACAGGTAAGCAACGTTGTTTTTTATGTTTCTATCCTCCCCTGGGTCTCCGATCATTATACTCTGGGGTCTGAAAAGACCCCAGAGTATAATAATTGTTCATGGGTGGTCCACAATGGGACATATAATAGTGTGTGCAGGGGCCACTATGGGGAATAATAGTGTGTGCAGGGGCCACTATGGGGCATGATACTGTGTGCAGGGGCCACTATGGGGCATGATACTGTGTGCAGGGGCCACTATGGGGCAAAATACTCAGTGCAGGGGCCACTATGGGGAATGATACTGTGTGCAGGGGCCACTATGGGGCAAAATACTGTTTGCAGGGGCCACTATGGGACATTATACTGTGTGCAGGGGCCACTATGGGACATGATACTGTGTGCAGGGGCCACTATGGGACATGATACTGTGTGCAGGGGCCACTATGGGGCATGAGTCTGTGTGCAGGGGCCACTATGGGGCATGATACTGTGTGTAGGGGCCACTATGGGACATAATACTGTGTGCAGCGGCCACTATGGGACATTATACTGTGTGTAGGGGCCACTATGGGACATGATACTGTGTGCAGGGGCCACTATGGGACATGATACTGTGTGCAGGGGCCACTATGGCACATAATAGTGTGCGCAGGAATGCGTTTTTTTTTTTGGGGGGGGGGGGTTGGAGGGGGTGGTCCGGGGGGAGGGAGTCGGGGGCGGCGGTTCGGGGGGGGGCCCCATGTCAAATGTTCGCCTTGGGGCCCAGCCATTTCTAGTTACGCCACTGAATGTGAGCAAACAATAAATAGGAAGGAAGAACCCGCCCCAGACTTGATAGGAGGATAGGCTGTCAATCACACAGGTAAGACTAAAGTTAACTCTTAGTGGAGCAGAGGGAAAGCAAGGTGAAGGAGATGGGTGTGGCGGAAAATCAATTAAGGAGGTGAGGGAATAGGACAGTATTCATACAATACAAGAAAAACCCAAAGGAAGGAATCACAACAGGACACGCCTCCTGTGCCGCAGCGTGCGCCCGGAGTATGGTGCCAAAGCCCGAACAGGCAAGGATGTTACAACTATGCTACTTTGTTTGTTGTGTGACTGGTAGTAAGCCACACGTATAGTTAGTTTTTTTTTTTGTTACTGTTTAGTTTAGCACTCAGACGAGGAGGATTTTGTTTCTTTCGGTTTTGCCTGAAGTTAAGGCTGTATTTTATGTTTGCTCATTTTTGTACCTGACGTGAAGGTTTATTTATTTTGCCGTTTTTCTAAATAAACCCCTTTGCACCAGATTTTGTGTCCCTGTCTCTGATTGGTTGGGTCCACACCACTGCTTTTACCGAGCTACCTTCACCACACATGTCATCAGCTGCATAGTTCTCAGTCCTGTGGTCTCAAACACAGTTCTGCCAATTGTAAAGTCACATAACTACAGTCCCCCCAAAAATAATTAAAAAAAAAACATGTCTCTAGCCACGCTCAATAAACACCCAAGACCACCCAATTGTGTCCAGAGTGACAATGTTGACAACTATGTGCAAGGAACGATTCATAGTTGGGGCGCTTCTCATCTTACCATACATACTCAACCTTCCATCATACGTGCTTGTATGGTCGCCATGGCATGACAGCTTTGTTAGTCAGCTTTAACTTATTGGTTGTGTAACAACAATTGTAAATTAACATTTAACAATCATCACCAACATTACTTTCACACTCTATCAGGCTATACACAATGGGCAAGGAATGAAACACCCTTGAAAGGTTATATGACCCAATAGGACACAGGACACCATTTACTATTCCCAAACCCTTCCAAAACATGTTGAAATATAACATACCCAGATACATTCTGTGTGACTGGAAGGTTACTAAAACCTCTCTGGGGAGAGCCAGTCACACTACTTAAAGTGAACAATCAGTGCTATTTGTTACACTAAATTACCCAAAGTTTCTTAAGTACCAGAGGTTTATTGTCCCAAATACCCAACTCTAACACTGTCAGTGAAAAAAAAATAAACCTATATACTTACCTAGAGAAGGGTCATCAGCCTCACTGCAGGGGTTTGGGTCCCCAGTGTTCCTGACCTTTAACCTGCATGTCAGTGCATCAGCCAATCAGTGAATAGCAATAGTCTGTTCATGCGGAGCATCAGCATCCAGTCACTGACCGGCTGACATACTCACATGTACAAGGCATTATGGGAAAAGGAGCTGGGAAGCTCATGTGCCCTCTGTTGGATGTAACAGATCCTCAATTTGCTTTTGACTCACTGAGTCTTGAGACAGCAAAAGGGATTTTAGCCAAGCCAATCTCATCTCATCTGCATACAGCGCTGTTTCGGGATTTTTGTCCATCATCAGTGCAGAGCAGAGTGAATTGGCTGGCTTTGTGGGAGGCAATACATCCAACAGAGGGCGCATGAGCTTCCCAGCTCCTTTTCCCATAATGTCTTGTGATATGTAGATGCTTAGTAGAGGGCAAAAGGCAATTCAAAACTCTACACACCTTCACTGGTGCTCTCCCCAAGGAGAGAGATACTCACATGTAGACAGAAGGAAAACAAAGACGAGGGTAGTCAAAGAGAGACTCTCTGCTGGATGCCTGGCCAAACAGAGAGGTGAGTATATAGTGTATATTATTTTAGGCCTCAGTAAGGGGTAATAAAAGGACTTGGGACACCCCTTTAATCTCCCCACCTTTCAGAAGTAATAAACTCCCCTAATATTATATATATTTCTGAGAATATGATTCCTACTAGCAATATTCAAAGTTCTAGAAGCCTGGGATGCCTGACCGCCAAGCAGGTTCTGTAAGACCCTATAAATACAATAGAGATCACAGCCCCTAGCACAAACATTGGCAATAGAATTTTTCCCAGTGGCCACTTACCACATGATGAGTACTCAGGTGATATAATATGCTTTATTTCCTGATTTATTTATTCCCTGGTTTAGTTATACATCTGATCATTATGTCATTTACTACTTGATGTTCATGATCCTGCTTGTGCTTATGTGACTAAACAATTGCAATTGATCCTGTGTATTTCTTGCTCTATATAAGTACTTGGATATACATTTGCAGTGTCAGACTGGGGTTCCAAAATTATTCTGGGGATCCACAATCCAGCAGCCTCTACAAAACAGACCACAAACATTAGAGCCTGGGCCAATGGGAAGAGCCTTACTGATACCCAGAAACTTCAATCATTGTGGGAATCCACACCAGAGTGGGGCTTGTATCTAGACAACAATCTATCACCACGTAATTGCCTCTGAGAGTCAGGGAGAGTCCTTCCTTCTACCAACACAGAATCCCCACTGAGAACTGAGTGCACCATTTAGTTGTAACTACCAGTTAGAAAGTTTTGACTTCTACCTCCGTAATACGATGACATGCCTGGGGTTGTTACAATAACTTAACCAACAAATCTGTTGCTTGTCAATATAACCTTAAGACAACTTACAGGTGGTCTCATCCTTATTAACTGCTTTATATACTATTTACCAAGCTTTTCAGCATTAGGACATGGAAATCAAGTAGAGCTTTAAAAAAGAAAAAGACTTAGTGAATCCATTTCCCAATTACAATTGCTTAATTGGGTAAAAAAATATAATAATAATAATAATAACAATAATAAAGTGCCCATAATCGTTATTGTCACATCGATAAACAACCTAATCTATAAAATAATCATGTTACTAAAGCCATACGTGAACACTGTAAAAAAAAAAATATATATATATATATATATATATATATATATAAAACTTAGCTAGAATAGCTTTTCTTCAAAGTTGTATACATGTGAAAATTCTACCACTAAAAACATCAACTCATCCCAGGAAAATTAATCCCTCACACAGCTGTGCTGATTGAGAAAAAAGTTACGGCTCTCAGTATGTGGTAACACAAAAAAACGAATTATTTCCTTTGAAAACAGTTGTTTTTACTGTGCAAAAGTAGTAAAATGTAAAATACCTACTCATACTGTATTTGGTATCTCACAATCATACTGACCCACAGAATAAAGATAACATATTATGTATGTTTCATGGTGAAAAGTGCAAACACAATGGCAGAATTGTTGTTTTTTTCCATTTACACCTAGAAAGAGTTAACAAAAGTTATAAGTTTACAGTAGGTTCTCCAAATAAGGCCATTGAATAATATGATCGTGCAAAAAAACACAAACCCTCATATGGTTAGTTTGTTATAAAAATAAAAACTTTATGACTATTGTTTTCTGTGACAATGAAAAAAATTAAAATTGCTTGGTCAGTAAGCCCTAAAATAGCTTGGTCATTGTATTGGTCATTGCAAATAGCAGGCAAGCGTGTACACATCTTCAGTATACGTAGATCAGGTATTGTATGCGGCACTCAGTATCATATTCTTGTGGGTGCTGTAATAGGGTCCCAACCTATAAAAAGTATCAAGTGAAGAATTTCAGCACTCCGTAATTTTAGAATTCTATGCTTTTATTATCCATGCCGGTATGTTTTCACAGGTTAATTACACAGAATCGCAATCATTTTTGGCCTAGTTCGGCCTTCGTTAGTTAATTGAGATCATAATGAAAGAGTTAACATATATAGAGAGATTTCATAATACACTTCATAATATGATCCATCTTCACAAAATTGTCCATGTATATTACAATCCGAAGAAATAGTAAATACATCAATCTGGCAAAGTTCACAGATTGTGGATATAAAAATGTACAAAAACAGGATATACAGTATGTCAAATGGTCGTCCTATATTGTGCATAGAGACAGTCATATCAAGATAATACGGACCACAGAGAAAAGACAGTAAGAGTGAAGACAGCAAAAAATTAATCAGAAAAACTGGTGAAATAATACGGGTGTATCTGAATAAATTAGAATATCTTTGAAACATTCACTCATTTCAGTAATTCAGTAATACAATTCATAATCAGCTTCTTCCTACAAGATAGGTACAACTCACCTGTATCTCTTGATAAGTATAGGCAAAATCCTGTGTAGTATTTCAGATGCAATAGTCCAGCATGTTGAAGGGATATATCTCCCAAAAGACAGCTGTAAACAGGGACAACCATTTTTCTACCTGATGGGCCACATTCTTATATGCTGTAAAAGAAGGAGCTACTTATACAATCCATGACCTATGCTCTGGATAGTCGCTCTTGGCTGGATGTTACTATCATATAAGAGACAGATACACACAGTGCCAACACTGGAATCTCTACTGGTCGCTCATGAATTACATTGGAATAGTCATTATATTTTATATCCAAGGTAGCACTGACTTCTGTTATGTACAGGAATAAGCCATGTCCTGAGATTTGCTCACAACAGTCAAGAAGTTAATAGGTAATTTTCCCACAGAGGCAATACATTCCCTTTCTCCTAGGGCCATGGATCTTAAAGTGACCCTCCAGGTTTCCCCTTGCTAAGACTCATTCATCACAGTATATGTGTAGCCACCATCACATTATTTAGTGATCAGTATTTTAAGATTATTCATTATTTGCCATAATGGAAATCGGCTCCTGGTAAGCCTGGGTTTATACACCGCACCCAATGTGAGGAGGTAAAACTGCAGGGAGTAGGGAGAGCACAGCAGAGGGAGCCAATCGTGAGACATCTGGTGTGTCTCAGACAGGGCTGAACTTAGCCTCTTTGCTGCCTGAGGCGGGCTATAGAAAGACGCCCCCCACCAAAAAAAAAAAAAAAAAATTGAATTTCCATGCTACTAGCTTAACACGCTGTTATCGTCACACAATAAACATACACAATTTGTTATAAAACAGTTTTTAAGAATTCTTCTTCCTGTATTACTTCAGTATCAGATCAACAACACAGAATTAACAATGAAAGTAACTTCACACATCTTCTGCTTGGTGAATGGACGAGCCCACGTGGCCCCCATTCTCTATAATAGGAGCCCCGCAGATAGCTGAGTACTGGACTTCGGGTATCTTTGGCACTCCCATTGAAGTGAATGAGAGCCACGCGGGTTCGTCCATCCACCAAGTGACACGTCTATATATGGCTGCGGTCAGGCTGGATTCCCACCCAGTGGGGGTAAAAAACCCAATTCTCAGGTTCAGTGGGGGTCTCAGCAGACAGACCCCCATCAATCAGGTATTTATCCTCTATCATTTAGGTGAATACAGGGCAGTAACATTCTGTGACTTACAGGTGACGTCTCTGACTAATCCTTCACATTTCCCTTCTCTTCCCTTTGGACCGCCATGACCACTTCTTCCAGCTGTGACTTGTCTCTGTAAAGTTTGTAACACAGATATCTTTGGCTCCTCACTTTTCCAGGCACCCGACCCACATTGTCCTCACCTGCACACCCCTCCTGCTGCTACCCCAATTATAAAATATATGATATAACCCCCCATAATGAATAATACCCCTAAGTGCACCTTTATATTAATAATGTACGTGTGTACCCTGTGCAAATATTGCCCATTATTAATATTGCCTCTGTGTACCCCCATAAATCGTGCCCATTATTAATATTGCCCCAGCTTTTTCCTAATTAAAAGGTTTACCAGGTCATTAATAAAAAAACCAGTGGGGGGTCCCGGATTTTTGAGCCCCGCTGATTTTTTTATTAATGACCTGGAAAACCTTTTAATCAGCTGTTTGAATGAACCGTGGTACAAGTGTAAGTGACCGTGACCCCTTCTCTGTTTCAGTGCCATTCATCTCATAGCGGCCATATAATGTAACTACAGCCTCATCCTATACACATCTATGTGACAAGACTGTAATGACATCACACGGTCACTACGGTATCAACAGACAGCGTGTGATATAAACAGGTGCCATAGCCCCTTCAAACTACTGAGCAGAGGGAAAAGCCCCTTTAATAAAGCCCAATTGTCACCTTAAAGGGGTTTCCAGGATAACCACATTTTTAATATGAGGCCAGAGAAGGTGCTCCGGTGAATTCCACCACATTCCAGTCCTACTGCTCCGGTGTTTTCTTCCAGCAGAAGTCCCAACAACACTGTGACGTCCCATGTCAGCGACCTCAGTGGTGATGTGTGGTGGGGACTTCCGCCAGAAGAAAACACCGGAGCAGCAGAACCAGACCTCGGTGGGAGACATCAGAGCACAAGGGACAGGTGAGTAGGTTTTTTTTTTTATTTTTATCACTTTCCCCAGTCTTATATTAAAAAATTGGTTATCCCAGACAACCCTTTAATTAATTGACCCATTATATTATGCCCCTGATTCCTCCTGACATAAATACTGCTCCCCTAATGACCCTTTATATAAATAATGCCCCCTTCTATTCATAATGTCCCCTAATTCCCCCTTATATAATTGATGCCCCTAATGAATGCTTATATAAATGACCACCCCCTTATATATATACAGTGCCTTGTGAAAGTATTCGGCCCCCTTGAACTTTTCAGGCTTTTGCCACATTTCAGGCTTCAAACATAAGGATATAAAATTTTAATTTTTTGGTGAAGAATCAACAACAAGTGGGACACAATCGTGAAGTGGAATGAAATTTATTGGATATTTTAAACTTTTGTAAAAAATAAAAAACTGAAAAGTGGGGCGTGCAATATTATTCGGCCCCCTTAAGTTAATACTTTGTAGCGCCACCTTTTGCGGCGATTACAGCTGCAAGTCGCTTGGGGTATGTCTCTATCAGTTTTGCACATGGAGAGACTGAAATTCTTGCCCATTCTTCCTTGGAAAACAGCTGGAGCTCAGTGAGGTTGGATGGAGAGCGTTTGTGAACAGCAGTTTTCAGCTCTTTCCACAGATTCTCGATTGGATTCAGGTCTGGACTTTGACTTGGCCATTCTAACACCTGGATACGTTTATTTGTGAACCATTCCATTGTAGATTTTGCTTTATGTTTGGCATCATTGTCTTGTTGGAAGATAAATCTCCGTCCCAGTCTCAGGTCTTTTGCAGACTCCAACAGGTTTTCTTCCAGAATGATCCTGTATTTGGCTCCATCCATCTTCCCATCAATTTTAACCATCTTCCCTGGCCCTGCTGAAGAAAAGCAGGCCCAAACCATGATGCTGCCACCACCATGTTTGACAGTGGGGATGGTGTGTTCAGGGTGATGAGCTGTGTTGCTTTTACACCAAACATATCGTTTTGCATTGTGGCCAAAAAGTTCGATTTTGATTTCATCTGACCAGAGTACCTTCTTCCACATGTTTGGTGTGTCTCCCAGGTGGCTTGTGGCAAACTTTAAACAAGACTTTTTATAGATATCTTTGAGAAATGGCTTTCTTCTTGCCACTATTCCATAAAGGCCAGATTTGTGCAGTGTACGACTGATTGTTGTCCTATGGACAGACTCTCCCACCTCAGCTGTAGATCTCTGCAGTTCATCCAGAGTGATCATGGGCCTCTTGGTGGCATCTCTGATCAGTCTTCTCCTTGTTTGAGATGAAAGTTTAGAGGGATGGCCGGGTCTTGGTAGATTTGCAGTGGTCTGATACTCCTTCCATTTCAATATGATCGCTTGCACAGTGCTCCTTGGGATGTTTAAAGTTTGGGAAATCTTTTTGTATCCAAATCCGGCTTTAAACTTCTCCACAACAGTATCACAGACCTGCCTGGTGTGTTCCTTGGTCTTCATGATGCTCTCTGCGCTTTAAACAGAACCCTGAGACTATCACAGAGCAGGTGCATTTATACGGAGACTTGATTACACACAGGTGGATTATATTTATCATCATCAGTCATTTAGGACAACATTGGATCATTCAGAGATCCTCACTGAACTTCTGGAGTGAGTTTGCTGCACTGAAAGTAAAGGGGCCGAATAATATTGCACGCCCCACTTTTCAATTTTTTATTTTTTACAAAAGTTTAAAATAACCAATAAATTTCGTTCCACTTCACAATTGTGTCCCACTTGTTGTTGATTCTTCACCAAAAAATTAAAATTTTATATCCTTATGTTTGAAGCCTGAAATGTGGCAAAAGGTTGAAAAGTTCAAGGGGGGCCGAATACTTTCCCAAGGCACTGTATATATTTATAATGATATAATGCTCCCTTATGGCCCCTTATATAAATAACTCCCCCTTATATTAATAATGCCCTTATATAAATAACACCTCTTAAATTCATAAAGCCCCCTTATATAAAATGCCCCTTCCTAACGACCCCTTATCAGAAGTCTAACTAGCAAAGACTGGGCCCCCCAGCAAACTTTTCACTTGCCCCTCCCCCCCACAGCATAGCACCCCCTTTCCTGGCCCTCACACAGTATAACAACCCATTTACACACACTATAATAGCCCACAGCAGCACATGCACACAGTATTATGGCCCACAGCAACCCCTGCACGCAGTATTATGGCCTACAGCGACCCCTGCACACGATATTATGGCCCACAGTTGCCCCTGCACATGGTATTATGGTCCACAGCAGCCCCTCCACACAGTACTATGGCCCACAGTGGCCCCTCCATACGGTGTTATGGCCCACAGCATCCCCTCCACACGGTGTTATGGCCCACAGCGGCCCCTGAACACGGTATTATGACCCATAGTGGCCCCTGCACACAGTATTATGCCCCCAAGAACTATTATTATACTCGGGGGTCTTTTCAGAGACCCAGAGGAGGTCATGAACATAAAAACCAGCCAGGCCAGCGTCATTATGCATTGTGACGCTGGCCTGGCCCACGTGACACCTGGGACGTCACCAAAGAGGCCCAAAGACTGCTGGGAGTCACACCGGATCGCAGGAGAGGTGAGTAACACTGATTTTTATGTTTGTCACCTCCCCTGGGCCTGTGATCATTATACTCTGGGGTCTGAAAAGATCCCTTGATGGAGCCGCTGCCTCCTCTTCTTGACCCGTGCATAGGACGTCTGCGTCTCAGCACAGGAGGTGCGATGACATCATAGCATCTCCACCTGTACTGAGAAGCAGACGTTTCCTAAGCCAGCCCAGGAGAGGTCCCGCTCGCTTTTTATTTTTTAAGCGGCCTGTCTTGGGCTGGTTTAGGTTAAATAAATAGTGAAAATGCCGCCCCTCCAAGCAGGGACTGATAGTGCCGCCTGAGGCGGCCACCTCACTTCGCCTCATTAGAGGTGCGCCCTTGTATGGCAAGCTGCTTTATCTAGCCTGTCATACAAATGCTGATATTTTGCAATGCATTGCAATGCATTAGCATTGTAATGCATTGCATTAATGATCAGACCCCCTGGGGTTAAATAAATGCTAAGAAAAAAAAAAGTTAAAAAAAAAAGATAAAAAAAAAAGTATGAAAAATAAAAATCTTCCCCCTTTCCCTAGAACACATATAACAGTACATAAATACTGTGAAACACATACACATTAGATATTCCTGTGTCCAAAAACGCCCAGTCTACAAACCTATAAAAATATTTTTCCTTTACGGTAAACGCCGTAGCGGGAAAAAAAGATCAAATGTGCCAAACCGCTGTATTTTCACTGTTTCGCCTCTGATAAAAATTTGAATAAAAAGTGATCAAAGCAATAGCAATTCCCCAAAATGGTATAACTGAAAAGTACACCTGGCCCCGCAAAAAAAGACGTCCTATGCATCCCCGTACACGAAAGTAAAAAAAAAAGTTATGGGTGTCAGAATATGGCGACTTTTAGAAAAAAATATTTTTTGCCAAGTTTTAGATTTTTGAAAAGGGGTTAAAATGTAAATAAAACCATACAAATTTGGTATCGCCGGGAATCGTACCGAAACACAGAATACAGGTGACATGTCATTTTGGCTGCAGCGTGAACGCCATAAAAATGAAGCCCGTAAGAAACTTGCACAAATGCATTTTTTCTTCAAATTCACTCCATTCTGAATTTTTTCCCAGCTTCCCAGTACATTGTACAGAATAAGAAATGTTAACATCATGAAGAAAAGTTTGTCCTGCAAACATTAAGCCCTCATATGGCTCTGAGAACGGAAAAATATAACAGTTATGGGGTTTGGAATGGGGGAGTCAAAAATGAAAATTGAAAAATTCCTCCGGCGGGAAGGGATTAAAAGGGCAACGTGAGGGACGTTGCAAAAATTGTTGACACAATGATGTAATAGATAGATAGATAGATAGATAGATAGATAGATAGATAGATAGATAGATATTTAATATGCTCACTTTGCACGAGATTGTTGCTTGAAAAAGCCTCCTAACAGGAGTGGAAACATCACATGCATCTTGGGTAAATAAAGTACCCCACTTTTTTAATTATGTAAAAAATGGCCATATTCCATGTATAATATATATAATATTTAATTTTTTCATCAATAGAGTGACATGTAGTGTATATCTAGGCCTATACCTAGCCTCGCCTGGTAAGAATTAGTGTAGTAATCTGTAAGCAGAACCCCTGAGTATTAGTGGGGATGCACAACGGATTTTCTTCTGTGTAAACCACACTGAAAAACTGCAATAAATCTCTCACATCTGAATGTGACCTCAGTTGGCAGATTTAGACTTTCACTTGGTATTGTACAATGCTTTTTTGTGTTCTTTATCAGGATCTCACATGGATGAGACAGATATTCATATGTGCCCTGCAGTTTCACCAAAAACTACCAGAGTAGAATAAACAATGAACTATTTTCCAAGTTGTTATGTAACCTATTATGTAAAAAACTGTTCAAGGTTCTGAATGTTTGGCCACAGTTAAAGAGGACCTTTCACGTCCTCATGTATATGCGGTTTTACATACTGCTAGAAAGCTGACAGTGTGTTGAATTCAATGCACTGCTGGCTTTCCCGTTATGTGACCCGGGGCTGGAGATATCGGGGGTCTAAATTCCACCTTTCCCTTTCAGAAGGGCGTTCCTGACAGTCTAGCTGCACTGTGAGGAACGCCCTCCCTGACTGTGCGCGTCCATAGACTTGTACAGGGGGGGGGGCGTTCCTCACAGCTCAGCGTCATCACTGGACGGTAAGGAATGCCCCCTCTCTCTGTCCTCGTCCATAGCCGAGTACTGTCAGAGGGGGCGTTCCAATCTGTTGGGAGTTGTAGACCTCCCACCCCCAGCTAATTTCCCGCTGTATTGTTATGCTGGTGCCTTCTCTAGGGCTCCAGCATAACAATACCTAAGTCGCAGAAACTGCCGAGTACTTGTCTGTCCATCACTTTCAGTTTGAAAATGGCGGACACCCGGAGGACCTCATTATAGTCAATGGGGTCTACCGGTATCCATGTGTAACCGCCATTTTAACAGTCCACCTCTCCGTCATTCGGGTCCCACGGAGGACTTGTATGACGGAGAGCTTGCCACAGATGTGAATCTAGCATAAGGTTATGGCTACACTACAACTTAAGTCATGAAACCAAAGATCGCTGTGTCTCCTTGGGACTCTTTCACTCGTTAGTGAATGGAGTCGCATTGGGACCCTCAGGATGCAATGTGACTCCATTCACTAACATGAGTGAAGGAGTCACAGGGCGACATGGCGATCCACATGACGGCATCATTAACACTAGAAGTAAATGATGATAAAAATGACAGGGCCAGAAAAGTGGTGTGCAATACTCAAAAAGTTGCAATTGTTTTGGCAAAAATTTTCACTTGCGCAAAATAATTGCTACTTTTTTATGGCTTGTACACCAGTTTTTGTTTTTTTAGCACACAAGCTGTGTTAAATCAGTCCTACTGTACAAATAGGAAGCGTGACGTTAAAAAAAACAAAAAAAACGTCATGCATCCTATTTGTACAGTGTAAATACTATGGGGCTGATTTAACACAGCTTGTGTGCTTAAAAAAAAAAAAAAAAAAAAACTGGTGTACAAGCCATAAAAAAAGTAAGTGAAAATTTTTGCTAAAAAATTGTATATGGCAGATATACGCTATGTTCACACCTGTGTTTGGGTTTCCGTTCGAAGGTTCCGCTTGGGGACCCCATGAACGGAAACCTAATCTGCTTAAAAAAGCGGATACCCGCTGAGTGTGGATACCCGCCGAAAAGGGTGGAAAATGCAAAGAGAAAAGCGCTGCTTGCAGGACTTTTCTCTCTGCATTTTTAAAGCGGAATGGGGAACGGAATCCCTAGGCGGAGAGCAGATGCAAGTGTGAACCTAGCCTTAAAGGGGTATTCCCACGAACATAGCCATTTTTATATTTATAGATAATTAAAAGTTAAAGATTTTTGCAAATATAAGTAATTTTACATTTTGCAGAGTTTTACAGATTTTCTCTAAATATCTTGTGGCCACAAGTTGTTGTCTTGATCGGTTACCAATGGATACGACCATGAATGCATGACCTTTCTAAGGTCAGAAAATCAGCCATGATTTCCTTATTGTGGCCGGGATACCTTCTGATACATGTAGTGTCCCTGCCTGATAAACTAGATACAATAAGAAAATCATAGCTGGATTCCTGACAAGTCCCAGACCATAGAAAGTTGCTGCATTCGTGGTCGTATCCATTGGCAACCGATCAAGACAACAGACTGTCACCACTAAGATGGTTAGAGAATTTTTTTTAAACTCTGCAGAATTTTTAACTACTTGTATTTGCAAACATGTTTAACTTTTAATTATCTACAAATATAGATATGATTATGTTCATGGGAATACCCCTTTAACCTTTTTAACCAACTTCCAATACAATAAAATTTTGTCAATATGTTGCTAATAAAAGACTGTGCATCAGTCTTATAGAAGTTGTCTAGACTAAATATTTTTTTTTTTTTTTATTTATGCCGAGGGAGGTGGGAAAAAAATAATACCATGCTCACCTGTTCCCGATGCTCTGGTGTCCTCCCAGCACTGTCCAGTCTGCACTTCTGCTGGTAGCCACATGCAGGACCGGACACCGGAGCATCCGGGGACAGATGAATATGTTTTTTTTGTTTGTTTTGTTTTCACTTCCCCCAGACTAATTCTAAAAATAATAATTATGCTGCACAACCTCTTTAAAGTGAAGGGCATTGGGGGGTATATTAAAGGGGTTGTCCAGGCATCATTTTTTTAATGGTCTATCTTCAGGATAGGCCATAAATATCTGATCAGTAGGGGGCTGACACCCAGCCCCCAGACCGATCTGCTGTATATATCCACTTCTAGTGCCCGTCCTGTACACAATACGGGGCCAGAAGCAGAAAGCTCTGTCCACTCTGTATTAGCGGGGCATCTTCCCTGCATCTCAGCACATATTTAGGTCAGTGGAAGCTGAGCTGTAGTGAAGGCGACGAGCAACTATACAGCGGACGGAGCTTTCTGCTTACAGCCCTGTATTGTGTACAAAATGGGCGCTGGAAGTGGTTCCATACAGCTGATGGGGCCGTGTGTCAGCTGCATGGCATTGTTATTACCTGTAGCCGCGCTGTCCCGATAGAGCTGATCTGCAGGGGTCCTGACGGTGGGCCCCTAGAAGCAATTCCACTGGTGGGCCATAGACTTCCCAATCCGACACTGTAGACATACCTCGCCTCTTGTTGGGTCCTGCACTAGTTGTGATAGGTAATTGTCTTTTATTACTTACAATAACCTGTTCCCTTTGTTGGACCTGCAGGTTTCTGCCTCCCAGTTGATATCTTTAACTTTATTATGTTTTGTGGCCTCATCTATTTGTTTTATTGGTATATTTTCAGCTTCATCCATTATATTTGGGGATTTATAACAAACCCCAATCAGTATTTTATTATTCTTTGTTCCTCCCTTAATTTATCTCCACTATGTCATATTTTTCTTCCAACATTATCACTTCTAGTTCCTACATCTTGTTAGTGAGACTTCTGGTGTTAGTATACAGTTAAATTATTCAGCCCTCTTTCTATTTCTACACTGTCTTGCCCTCTACATCTGCTACATTCCCCCACCCCCACAATCCCTAGTTTAAACACTCCTTCAACCATCTAGCCATCTTCTCCCCAGGGGGTTTATTAAGACTAAGGCCCCACATAGTGGGCTGCATAAAAAAAAAGCGCTGCAGGAAAAATCGCTTTTCACAGAAGGTCTGCAGAGGTTTCCCCTGTGGACTTTCTGATTTCAATACACCTATATGGGAACCGCCAGTGTTTCTGTAGGTATAATTGAAATGCTTCAATTTCCAAAACCGCATCGGTTTTGGAAATCGCATTGTGTCTGCTGCACGTATTTTTCCGCAATGTGTGGATGGGATTTGCTAGATGTAAAATGCCGTGTTTTTTTCTGTGGGTTTTCCCCACATGTGGCCCCCATCCCCACTTTGCAGTAAAATATGCGCAGCGGAAACGCTGCGATTTCCAAAACAGACGCAGTTTTGGAAATCGCAGCATGTCAATTATACCTATGGAAATGCTGGCGGTTTTCCTGTAGATATAATTGAAGCAGAAAATCTGCAGAGGAAACCTCTGCGAACTTTCTGTGCAAAGTGCTGCAGGAAAAACCACGATGCGTCGCCGCTGCGGTTTTTCCCGCAGCTCTTTTTTGCTGCAGGACTCCACGTGGGGCCTTAGCCTTAAAGAGGATCTTTCACGTTCTCATGTATATGCTGTTTTACATACCGCTAGAAAGCCGACAGCACGCAGAATTCAGCGCACTGCCAGCTTTCCCGTTATGTGCCCCGGGGCTGGAGATATCGGGGGTCTTAGTTTCACGGTTTACTGTCAGAAGGGCGTTCCTGACAGCCTAGCTGCGCTGTGAGGAACACTCTCCCCCTGACAGTTCTCATTCATAGACTTGTACTGAGGGGGCTCTCCTCACAGTTCAGCGTCATCACTGGGCTATAAGGAATGTCCCCTCTCTGTACTCGCCCACAGCGCTGTACTGTCAGAGGGGGCGTTCCTTACACAGGTACCATGGTTCATTCAAACAGCTGATCCTGGGGTCCGGGGTATTGGAACCCCAATAATTTTTTTTCCCTTTTTTATCCTTTTTAATTAGGAAACATCTGGGGCATTATTAATAAGGGGCACTATTTAAAGGGGTGCACAGGGAAGTTATTAACTTAAAGATACACTTGGGGGTATTATTCATTATACAGCTTTCAACATAAAAAAATTCGCAACATTCTAAATAAACATTGGCACGTTTTGAAAAAAGATCCAATTATAGGTAAAATATTACCAGACAACCCAGCCATCACATTTCGAAGAGCCCAAACTATTAAAAATATCCTAGCCCCCAGTAAGCTCCGTCAGAAGCATCTTCTGACCAGTACAAATAATATACCAAAGAAAAATGGAAACTTTAAATGTGGAAAAAGTAGATGCAAATGTTGTTCAACTCTGAGCCATAATTTACAACAATTTAAAAGTAATTCCACAGGTGAAACATTCAAAATTAATCAATTTCTTAATTGCAAATCTGAATTTGTGATTTATTTGATCGAATGTGGATGCGGCCTGCAATATGTTGGTCGTACCACACTCCCTTTCCATATTAGACTCAACAATCATAGATCCAATTCATGTAGGGGTTATATTAAACATGGCGTTTCAAAACATGCCAAATATTTTCACAATAGCGAATTCTCATCATTTAAATCTACCATAATAGAACAAATCCCTATCACAAAAGACAACAGATTTGACACTCTAAAAAAACGCGAGATGTATTGGATTTACAAGCTCAGTACTTTAAATCCCTATGGTCTGAACGAAGCCACCGAAATAATCACCTAAACCTTTCACATCCAAAATTCATCCCACTTCATTACTACACTTCTAGGACCACAATTTCATTATCCAATTACATAATCTGTAACCCATTTATTCAACCCCCCTTTTTTTTTTTCCTCTCCTTTATCAATTCGTTCCCATATGACACCTATATCCAGTCATTTCAGTATCCAATACACAATTCTATTTCATGAATTCCATCATCCATTTACATAACTCATAACCCATCTATATAACCTTTTTTATCTAGGACTACAATTTCATTATCCATTTACATAATCTGTAACCCATTTATTCAAACCTTTTTTTTTTTTTTTCCTCTCCTTTATTAATTCGTTCCCATATGACACCTGTATCCAGTCATTTCAGTACCCAATACACAGTTCTATTTCATGAATTCCATCATCCATTTACATAACTCATAACCCATCTATATAACCTTTTTAATCTAGGACCACAATTTCATTATCCATTTACATAATCTGTAACCCATTTATTCAAACCCTTTTTTTTTTTTTTTTTCCTCTCCTTTATTAATTCATTCCCATATGACACCTGTGTCCAGTCATTTCAGTACCCAATACACAGTTCTATTTCATGAATTCCATCATCCATTTACATAACCCATCTATATAACCTTTTTTTTTTATCTAGGACCACAATTTCATTATTCATTTACATAATCTGTTACCCATTTATTCAACCCCTTTTTTTTTTTCTTTTTTTTTTTCTAGCTACTCTAGACACCTGCGCTGGCATCACACATGCCACACATTATAAATTAACCCTCATTTCCTGCACACAACACTGGCTCTTTGCACAAGCAATATTACAGAGGTAAGCACTCTTCATTTTAACTATACCATCATCAGGAGTATACATACTGCTGCAAATTGGTGTAACTGCATTTCAATCAAAAGACATTCACAGAGATAAGCCACCATTTTGACTATGTATATTGTTTGAATTTCTGGTACTGCAGGCATTTATACAAAAGATATTTATAAAGATAAGCCCCTTTCTTCTTGGCTTTATTACCATCTTTACTATATATATAGATAAGCCACCATTTTGATTATGTATATTGTTGCAACTTTTAGCACTGCAGATATCCTTTTGCTGTATTACCATCTTTACTATATATATTGCTATATATATTGTTATATGCGCTAACCCCCTGTCCATGCTAGCTACCATTTTGATTTTGTATATTGTTGCAATTTTTAGTATTGCAGATATTTATATGAAAGGTATCTATAAAGACAAGTCCCTTGGCTATATTACCATCTTTACTACAGATATGGTTACACGTGCTAATCACCTGTTCGTGCTAACTACCTGTTCTTACACAATTTGCTTTTAGTTACTATATATTTGTTTTGACTGTACACATCGTATACAATATTTTCTAGTGTCCATATCAAGTGATTTATTCATCTTGATAAATTTATATACCATCCATTAATCCATTGTATTTATAATGGTCTGTATAAGGCAATTTGAATATATACCCGACATTTTTATTATGAAATAATATACATATATATATATACATACACATACATACAGATATAAACTATGTTTCTACATAGGAGCAAAAAAAAACAGTTAGATCTTTTATCATCTGATTATGTTATGATCTTATAGTACATCTTTTATGTCTTTCTTGTTATAATATTAGCTTATGATTTTTTACTATAAATTTTTATGTTTGTTTTATGTTTATTTTATGTTTTATTACTATTTTATTGATTGTAATTGAAATAAGTGTTTTTATTTTATCTCTTATGATTATTTATGTAGATCTGATGAAGGGGTGCGCTCTTTTGAATGCCTTAAAACCCCGAAACGCGTAATCTTAAATAAAGCCTGAACTTCCCGCACTTTGAGACCAGTTGTGGTTTATCCATAGAGGAGCGCAAATCCTGGGACTCTATTAGGAACAGTTGTTCCAGCTATACATATCTTTCACCAACGGCTTCAATCCTTCGGATAGCCGGTAACCCCAGTTTGAATGCGATCCTGATCTACTAGATTCCCCAATACGATCTATGTCATCTAACCATAATTGGGTTGGTTCAAATCCTCAACTACTAAGGAATAACTGAGGATTTACCTATATATATTATAGTTAGTGGTCTCCTCCTCGGAGCGCATACTTTCCAACCATTTATTCCTTATATGTGTAAATTCATTATAGGGGGTTATATTATATATTTTATAATTGGGGTAGCAGCAGGATGGGTGTGCAGGTGAGGACAATGTGGGTCAGGTGCCTGGAAAAGTGAGGAGCCAAAGATGTCTGTGTTGCAAACTTTACAGAGACTGGAAGAAGTGGCCATGGCGGTCTAGATGAAAGAGATGGGGAATGTGAAGGATTAGTCAGAGACATCACCGGTAAGTCACTAAATGTTACTGCCCTGTATTCACCTAAATCATCTGCAGAGCCCTGTGTAGAGCTGCTATATATCACTATACTCTCACCATATGCTCATAGTATCGGTATACGAACAAGTCCAAGTTGGGGGCCCACTTGGACATGTTCACCCCCCCCCCCTGTGCTGAACCCCTAGCTACGCCTATGCCTACCATAGAACCTGTAGCTCACAGCAAAGTCGGCCCAGTTCTCCAGGAACTCAAACTCCTCCTTCCTACACCAGCTCTTGAGTCACTTGTTTGCCTCCCTAATCTCCCGCTGCCTTTCCTGTGTGGCCCGTGGTACAGGTAGCATTTCTGAAAATACTACCTTGAAGGTCCTTGCCTTCAGCTTGCTCCCTAGATCCTCGAAATTGCCTGAAAAAACCCAAGACCCTAAGCATACTGCATTGGGAAAAAACGCAGGAAATGCCATAAATTTCTTTTTAAAAAGGACGCAAAAATGCCAAGAAAAAAACGCAATATATGTAGGGCCTTTCATATTTTACTATTAAATGGAGTCTATCATTGCCCCCAGCTACTTTAAATGCCTCCCATAGTGCTGTAGATGCTGCTAGTAGAATAAAAACCATACCTTTCTTAAGTTTCAGAGCCCCAGGGATGCAGAGAAAAAGCACTTTTATTCATTATTCAAATGAGGATCTTGGAGCACAGGGGGCTCTGAAACATAAGAAAGGTATGATTTTTATTCTGCAACCAGAATCTACAGCACTATGGGAGCAGTTTAAAGCAGCTGGGGCAATGATAGACTCCCTTCAAGTAACATGTAACCTTTCGCCATGACATTTTCAAAATATTTTTCACAGTAAGAAAAGGTTGTGAAAAAACGCTGCAAAAAATTAAGCTGAGCCTCTGCTCTGTGTGTTTGATCCATGAGGGATTTTTTTCACAAATGTATTGACCTCAATGGACGCATCATGTCCATGAGAAGGAATCCAATAGTCTGATCCATGAAAAATAGAGCATGCTTTATTTATTCATGGATGATAGACCTCACACGGCCAAGGATCTCAGACATCCCAGTTGGCTTTTCAATCAGCTCTCATTTTCCAAAAAAATATTAGACGTTATCCGATTTCCTTAGGATAAGCCATAAATATTAGATCTGCAGGGGTAAAAGCAACAGGTAATGGGCCCTATTTACTTATCGATCCCAGAGTTCCTGTTCACGGCCACCTCTGCTTCCCCTTCTGCCCTCCAGGGGGCCCTGTGCATCTCATAGCACATCACTGGGGCCCCCTGGAGGGAAGAAGGGAAAGCGAAGGCAACTGTGAACAGGAGCGGGGATCAGTAAGGACGCTGGCAGGCGGCAAGACTATTTGTTGGGCAAATATAAAATCCACTGTTACTAACCTCTCCGGCGCAATTCTAGACAGTCTTTGGACTCTGTAGTGACGTCACAGACGTCAAGTGGGTCAGCTGTGTCGCGAAGCATGGCGTCGGCGTAATCCACGTCTGTGATGTCATTGAAGAGGACTGTAGCAGAGCCCAGTAGAGGGGAGTACCATTGATTTCTATGTTTGACACCTCCCCTGGGCCTCCGATCATTATACTCTGGGGTTTGAAATGAACCTTAAATTTTTGCAATATTTGCAATGAACATCATTGGGCCAGCATGGTACATAATACTGTGTGGAGGGGCTACTATGGGACATAATACTGTGTGAAGGGGCCATATTGGGACATAATACTGTGTGGAGGGTCCACTGTGAGACATTATACTGCATGAAGGCTGCTATGGAACATTATACTGTGTGTAGGGGCCACTATGGAACATTGTACTGTGTGAAGGGGCTACTTTGGGACATTATAGTGTGTGTAAATGTGGCATTATACCCTTTGGGGGAAAGGAAAGGGGGCGTTATGCCATGGGGGGGCAAAGACAAACGTTTGCAGTGGGGCCCAGTCTTTGCTAGTTTCACCCCTGATTCAGATGAACTGTGCACCTGTGTGTATATCACATGACCATGGACTGTACATCACATGACCAAGGACTGTATATCCCAAGTTGTAGAACTTTCCATTATACTGACAAATATTTATGTATATATATATATATATATATATATATATATATATATATATATATATATATTATACAGTACATACACTATATTTATTTGCTGAAACTGGACAATCCCTTTAAAATTTTGTGACAAGTAGGAATCAGAGGATTATTTTGGGGTATAACTTCTGTCAATTGGACTAACTCTATAACAGTATAAAAGCAAATAATAAAATAAACTCTTTATGCAGATTGGCCAATGACCAGTGAAAAAAATTATCTTACAAACACATACAGAGATTTTTTCCCATTAATATGTAGTACTATGGGGGGCGTGTCTAATTGCCGAGCTGAACAGACGTGCCTCTTGTGAGCTCTGGCTAGACTCAGCAAGGACTTTAACTAGATCCGGGAAAAACCTAATTTTCAGACCCCTGAGCACCCCAGTATCCCCCACCCAGATCCCAGTCAGCTTTTTCGGGGTGCCACAGGACCAATTCCCAGCCCAAACGGGTGAACCTCCTGCATACCTGCCGCCATCTTTGTAGTCCTCACGAACAATGAGTGCGGAACAGACTCCAGCACTCCTTTCCAACACTAGATTCTCTCCCTCAGCTGCTCTGGGACCCCTCTCACCTCACGGCTTACTCACCTGTGGTGCCACTGTGTGGGAGACCCAGCATCCCGCAGCCCCGAGACACCAAGAGCCATCCAAGACTTGCACTACACACAAGCCTCTCCTTCAAGCTGCAGGTACCACTGCCCTCCACTGTAACCCGGCTACTTACATACTGGCAGCTCCCATCCTGCCTTCACAGCTGCAAGCGGACTCCTTCTCACCCTGCACCGGTCCCCCTGCTTGAGCTATCTGCAAGCGTGCTACTGACACATGGACTCTAGCTAACTGGTAGAGCTCTCTTAATCCCATCTTGGATTCCACTGGCTCTAGACATACACCCTATAAGTCTCGCTCTCGTCTCAACAGGACTCTAGCCGATCTCCACTTGGTTGATACTTGAAGTCTGACTCACCTCTCTACATGGGACTACTCCTACTACTCTTCTGTCCACAACTCCTACCACCGACTTGACTACCTCTTTCTTCAACATAGCTCCCTTGACGATACTAGGCGTGACCGTAGGCAGAATCCTTTTTTCCGACCATGCCCCCGTCCTCCTCACTCTTAGCTTAAGGGATGTCCTTAAAAGAGACTGGTGTTGGCAAATCAATGAGACACTACTCTGACCCAAAACACACCCACAAAATTTATATTTCCTGGCGATCGGGGTAATAAGAATAGGTCTACTCTTGTCCACAAACAGAGTGAAAAATAATATATTAAAAAGATACAGAACCCCGACGGCTCCACTGTTTCTTCCATTTAACAGATAGTCAAGCCCTTTAGGAATTTCTATCACAATCTTACCAAACTCAACAAACCTTCCCCCCGCCGACTCTTGAGCATTGATCAATGCCTTCTTATATTCTATTCATCTAACCAGACTTAGCAACTCAGACGGACTCGCTCTACTTGTACCCTTTACAGAGGCAGAACTGGCTAAAGTTCTGTCTTCCATCCCCTCCGGCAAAAGTCCGGACCTGGATGGCCTTCCTATTTCCTACGATAAAAAGTTTAAAGCGGTCCTACTTCCACACTTCACCTCTCTCTGTAATTCCATTCTGTCTGGGCGCTCATTTCCCCCTTGTGAAAGATCCTCAGTGCACCAACACGCTTTGGCTCACACTTGAGTCTTTTCATAAAAACCACACTCCCCGCCAATGAGTGCCGGGCCCACAAGATAAATACAAGACAAGCTTTCTAAATTTTATATATTTATTAACCCCTAAATGGGTTGGTATTAACATCTAACACATGCAGTTCAGAACAGATATGCAGATATATACAAGCATTAACAGTTACTAGTTACAATATACAGTACTTAAAATAAAAGGGAATAAAGGTGAAATGATTACTTTACCACACATGTCCTTGATGTGGTTCTGTAGTCCAACACTCACACATGCTCTGTCATGTGTGAATAACCAGGGGAGGCTTCTTGGCATGTGGCATTAACTCCTAGCATGTGGCATCACAGTATATTCCAGCCTGCATGCTCTCATCACAGTCTCTCAGTAAACTCTTGTAGTCTCAGCCCAATCTCCTCCCATTGCCTCTTACCTCCTCTTTTATACCCTTTATGCCACCTCCCAGAATGAGGTCACCGGCGGCAGCAAGTCTGATTGAATCATGCACTCAAGTCCAGATTCTTTGTATTGAGCGGAGACCAAGTGAAATGATACAATGTTATCAGCCATATCTGATCTACCAGTGCAGACTGGACAATGCATGTTTTTGTTTGATCACTCAGGGCTGTGTAGGAATACAATGGAGCCCTGCTGGGATTGATACAAAGCCCTATTGTTCCAGTCCGGCCACTATTGGCAATATACCTATGATTATGGCTGCGCACCTTATGAGTAAAGAGATACGCTACCCAGAGACCAAAATACAGCTTTGAGTTATAGCCATATTTAAGCAGAATCATCACATCCCCCAATCCCTTGTCCCTTGAGGCTTTTATAACTATACTTCCCAAGGAAGGTAAAGACCTTAAACAATGTGGAAGCTATAGACCAATCTCGCTACTTAATACTGACCCCAAATGGTGGGCGAAGGCATTAGTCTCCTGCCTGTCGCACTTTCTCCCATCTCCTATTGGAGGCCAGAAGGCGGGGTTTGTGCGTGGCAGACAGGGTAGAGACAACACCTGGAGGGTGCTTAGACTCATTGAATATACAAGATTGACCAAGACTTCCCTAGTACTGCTGAGCACAGATACTGAAAAAGCCTTCGATAAAGTTAATTGGTCCTTCCTCACTACTGTTATGAGGAAATTTGGTCTTCCCAAAGAGTTCATTGATGCTATATTCACTCAATACCTGAATCCTAGTGCGAGACTAAAGCTACGGCACCCTTTCATGCCCATTCTCAATTAGTAATGGAACACGACAGGGATGCCCCCTCTTCCCCACATTGTTCATAATGGTTATGGAGACCATCATACAAAGCCTCAGGCAGGACAAGACAATCCATGGAATCACTGTTGATGACTTTACCTATAAAACTGTGGCTTTTGCTGATGATCTGCTAGTCCACACCATGAATCCCGAACACTCCCTACCCCGACTTACTGACCTCTTCAAGCAATTTGGGCTAGTGTCCAACTATAAAAAACTTTGTCAAATCTGAAATTGTAAACGTTGCAGTTCCGGATCCCCTGCGATCGAACTCACTCTATAGCTGGGCCCAATCAAACATTAAGTACTTGGGCATATATCTCGAGACACAAATGACCAGTTTTCCCTTAACTACCACCCTCTAATGCAAGACATCCAGACTCGACTATCGACTTTATAGATCCCATATGTCTTGTGGCTGGGCAGAAAAAATGTATTGAAAACGTACATTCTTCCTAAACTACTGTACCTATTCTGCATACGTCCCATCTGACTCCCCAGATCATTCTTCGACAAAATGAGACGCTTTTTTTCCTCCTTCCTGTGGCACCATCCCCGATTCACACATTCACAATTAATCCTACCACCTTCAAAAGGCGTTGCGGGTCTCCCTGATTTCCTCACTTATTATCATGCCTACCAATTTAGAACGATGGCTGCTGCTCACATGGCACTCAAGTGACAACCTAGCTTTACAGCTTGAGACCTCCCTCATGTCCCTGGCAGACAAACTATCACTATGGGGTATTCAGCCCCCCTCACCAACTATTAGCTCCATTCTCCATAGTGCAATAGCCTCATGGCACGCAATGTGGAAACCCCGGCCATTACTCTTCGAATCATGACTCATGTTACCGCTAGCTTTGTTACCATTTGACTAATCCTAATCGATACACTTATTCCAACTTTTGGGATAGACTGCAACACTACACCCTGTCCTCTTTTTTAAAAGACACCCAGCTAGCCCCTTCTTGGCTTCTCCAAAAAACTGGTCTGGTACTGAGGGATTTCCTGCAAACCAGAGATTTCACATCTACCTGTGATGCTTACCTGGCAAAGCACTCCACCGACTATACTTTATCCTGGCTAGAGTCTCTGTTACTGGACCATCAGAAACCAAAGGGCCTCTGCTCTAAACTCTACCAATTTCTCCTTTCCCGGGCCACTGAGGATACACCTAAGTTTTTGTTACGATGTGAAGGGGAGGTAGGTCGGTCTTTCTCTCCCCAAGAGAGGAGACAGTTACTGGCCAGTGCACATGGTTTATCTCGCTGTGTTCGAATACAAGAGAATTCATACAAACTGTTAACTCGCTGGTATAAAACCTCAATTTGGCTACATAGCCTTGATCCCTCAGCGCCAGACACCTGCTGGAATTATGAGAAGTAGGCAGGTAGCTATTTACACATTTGGTGGCACTGCCACTAATAGAACCCTTTTGGAATAAACTACTGGATGACACTAGTAGGATTTGATCTAACAACATATCTGTAACACCAGAGCACATCCTGCCATGACTCCCACAGGCTGACTTTCACCCCCGCAAAGATGACTTTGCCACTCACTTATTAACCGCAGCCAAGCTCCTGATACCCGCCTCTGGAGGTCCACCACCACGTCATCCTTCTCACAATGGGTCAACAAGGTCAATGTCATTTGTAGGGTGGAAGAACTTGTACATTGTAACTGCATGTCCAGAGAGACACTTCTTAAAACATGGAACCCTATGGCTGTCCCATAAACGGACACTCACTGAATAGCAGTTACTCATACTATCCTCATTTGAACAATTATTGTTCCCAGCTTGCTTCATCTGCCTTTGATTATTATCCATGCCCTCAACTAAGGTCCAGCCATTTACTCATTCTCCCTCCCCCCTACACTCTATTTGGTGTCTGGATGACGCAGTCCATGGACTCTCAGGGTCTGCTTACACCCCCCCCCCCCTCCGTTCTCCACCTCCACCTCTCTTATACTTGCCTCCCTCTATTCCCTATCCTCCGTGGTTATGCATAAATGAAAAAATATTGCATACTAAATTTTATATGCGTATACTGCACTGACTGATTCTTGTACCCTGTAAACTGTACTCAATAAAAATAGTTTGGGGGAAAAAAACCATATGTAGTACTATACAGTATATTTGAGCATTATTGTTGCTTTACCTGATGTTCTGCAGGAGGGACAATGCCTAATACCTAATGTGGTGGACTGTATCATTTACAATGAGTAAGAAACTTGTTAATTTGACTCCCATCCTATAGATAATGGGGGGAAATTTATCATGAGGGTAACTTATAAAGCCAGTTTTGCTGGGGACTGCATTGGCGTAATTTCAGCCAAATTTATCAGTAAGGCTAAGCTCACATCTGCGCCGAAGTCTCCGTAAGAATTCGGAATCGTCAGAAAACGCTAGAAATCGGCGGAGAGTAAAGTCTGGTGATGTGCAGTGCGTCTTTGAGTTCTTCATCAGGATCTCACATGGATGAGACAGATTATTCATATGTGCTAAGCAGTTTCACCTCAAATTACCTGTGTAGAATGAACACTTAACTATTTTACAAGCTGCTATGTAACCTGTCATGTAAAAAAAAAATACTGCCTGTTCAAGATTCTGAATGTCTGGTAAACATGTAGAAACATTTATTGGCCAGAATTCCTAATGTGAGAAGCCATACTTTACACATCAAAGGTATTTTGTGCTTTTGTTGCTTAATATATCATGTGTGTGTTTCAGCGAATCAGAAAAGTCAAAGAAATATTTCACTATTAAAGTCAAGTCATAAACTGGTTTATTCCCAAATATACACAGAGCGGGGAAAGAAGAGGAGCAGAGGTAAGAGATACTGTTATAGAAGAAGTAGATAGATAGATAGATAGATAGATAGATAGATAGTAATACTGGAAAACTCCTAGCCACAAAATGAAGGTTAACATTTTACCATTAGGCCACCTACACACCTTTTTTAATTGGCATTTTTCTTTAAAAATAACAAAAAATCGCAGTGTTGCTTAATATTCTATATTGGTGTATTTTTGTCTTGGCAATTTTTGGGCGCACGGAATTTCTTAGGCATTCTTTTATTATAGTGATATCAATAGGAAAATGCCTGAAAAAACCCAAGGCCCTGAGCATAATGCATCTTGAAAAAAACACCAGAGACAGAAAATACCATGAAATGTTTCAAAAAAAGGAAAGAAAAAATGTCAAGAAAAAAAAACGCAATGTACGTAGGGCCTTTCATATTTTACTATTAAATAACATATAACATCTGACCATGAAATTTAACAATATTTTTCACGGTAAGATAAAGTTGTGATTAAGGCTAAGACCCCACATAGTGAGCTGCAGCAAAAAAGCGCTACTGGAAAAAACGCGGCGGAGACGCTTCACGGTTTTTCCTGCAGCACTTTTTACAGAAAACGGTATAATTGAAGCAGAAAGTCCACAGAGGAAACCTTTGCGGACTTTCTGTTTGAATTATGCCTATAGGGAAACCAACGGCGTTTCTCTTAGTATAATTGACATGCTGTGATTTCCTAAACCACAACGCTTTTGGAAATCGCAACATGTCTGCTGTGCGTATTTTCCCCGCAATGTGTGGATGGGATTCGCTAGCCTGTAAAACGCCTCATTTTTTTCCACGGCATTTCCACTTCAGCCAACACACCACATAGGGCCCAGACTAAGTGTGATTTTGAAATTTTAAAAACAATGAAGAAATTTTCAAGAATGAGTGCTGCTTTCTATAAGATCATCCTACAAGCTCTTCAAATTTGCAGAAGGAGGTTGAGTTGTATCCGTTCTTTTGCCACTGTAATAATATGATTGAGGGTTTACTAGGTCTGACAAGGTAAGTCATGTCTATAGATAGAAAAAACTGCTCCATCACATGTGTGAGAGCAAGTATGCCTTATCTCCTGAATTCCTATTTATCTGCTAATTTCTATACACATGTGGAGAAACCATGGGACTTCTATAATGTAGATTTTACTTCAGACTCCAATAGCTATATGCCAACACCATTTCTGTTGAGGTTAGGAAAGCAGATTAGGAAGATGAGGATTTCTAGATCTGGACTGTATATATATTTTATAGACAATTAAATGTTAAACATTTTTGCAATTATCAATAATTAAGCATTTTGCATCTATTTAATTATTTCTGCAGTTATTTTAGTAGTGGCAGTCTATTGTCTTGATAAATTTCCACTGGATATGAACATGAATGCAGAAACTTTTTATGGTCAGAAACCCAGTCATGATGGCAACAAAACGCAAAACAAAAGACTCTCCCCACTAAGATGGTTAGAGGAAATCTTTAAAACTGTGCAAAATTTATATATATAATATATAAAGGAAATCATGCCTGGGTTTCCAACAGTTCACAGACCATTTATGGAAGTATCCATTGGCCACTGATGAAGATGAAGTTCTTATAACATAGCAATTGCCCAGGGCCCCATCCCCAAAGGGGCCCCCAAGGGATCCTGAGCACCAGGATCTGGTGCATCTGGTGCCTCCGATCAGGGACTCCGATACAGCTGAAACCAAGCTGTATGACAGAGAAGGGAGTTATAGTCTCCATCCTCTGTCATAATGTAGGCCACATTTACCGTCCGGCCGCAGGCAACGTGTTGACGTCACCGCATTGCGCTGTCTGTTCCGGACATCAGACTTCAGGAGAAGAGTTGCAGCTCCACTTGTCAGGGAATCCAGGTAAGGTAAGTATAACCTTTGTTGTTTTCTATAGAACTAGAATGGAGGCAACACTATAAGTAACAGGGGGCACTATATGTAATAACGGGGATATAACTAATATAGAAGCACTATACATAATAAGTAATATGGGGCATTAACTAATAAAAAGGCACTATATGTAATAAGAGGCACTATACATAATAAAGGGGCACTATAACTTGTAATATAGAGGCACTATACATAATAAGGGGGCACTAAGAAATATGGGGCATTAACTAATAAAAAGGCACTGTATGTAATAAAAGGGCACTATAAATAAGAAGTAGGCACTGTATGTAATGTGGGGTTATAAGTACTAAGTAAGCACTGTATGTAATAGGGGGGACTATAAGTAATAAGTAAGCACTATATATAATAGGGGGGCTATAAGTAATAAGTAAGCACTGTATGTAATAGGGGGCTATAATTAATAAGTAAGCACTGTATGTAATAGGGGGGCTATAAGTAATTAAGCACTGTATGTAATAGGGGGGCTATAAGTAATAAGTAAGCACTGTATGTAATAGGGGGGCTATAAGTAATGTAAGCACTGTATGCAATAGGGGGGCTAGTAAGTAAGTAAGCACTGTATGTAATAGGGGGGACTAGTAATAAGTAAGCACTGTATGTAATGGGGGGCTATAAGTAATAAAGCACTATGTAATAGGGGAGACTAAGTAATAAGTAAGCACTGTATGTAATAGGGGGCTATAAGTAATAAGTAGGCACTGTATGTAATAAAGGGAGAATATAAGTAATAAGTAAGCACTGTATGTAATAGGGCGGGCTATAAGTGATAAGGAGGCACTACATGTAATAAGGAAGTACTATATGTAATAAGGGGGCACTATATGTAATAAGGGGGCACTATATGTAATAAGGGGGCACTATATGTAATAAGGGGGCACTATATGTAATAAGGGGGTACTATATGTAATAAGGGGGCATTCTATGTAATAAGGAGGTATTGTATGTAATAAGGGGGCACTATATGTAATAAGAAGGTATTATATGTAATAAGGGGGCACTATATGTAATAAGGAGGTATTATATGTAATAAGGAGGCTCTATAAATAATGAGCGCTATATGTAATAAGGGGACTATGTAATAAAGAGGAACTATATGTAATAAGGAGGTCTATAAGTAATAAGGGGCACTATATGTAATAATGAGGTACTATATGTAATAAGGGGCACTATATGTAATAAGGAGGTACTATATGTAATAAGGGGGCACTATATGTAATAAGGGGGCACTGTATGTATAACTAATGAGGTACTATATGTAATAAGGGGCACTATATGTAATAATGAGGTACTATATGTAATAAGGGGCACTATATGTAATAAGGAGGTACTATATGTAATAAGGGGCACTATATGTAATAAGGAGGTACTATATGTAATAAGGGCGCATTCTATGTAATAAGAAGGTATTATATGTAATAAGGGGGCACTATATGTAATAAGGAGGTATTATATGTAATAAGGAGGCTCTATAAATAATGAGCGCTATATGTAATAAGGGGACTATGTAATAAAGAGGAACTATATGTAATAAGGGGCACTATATGTAATAATGAGGTACTATATGTAATAAGGAGGTACTATATGTAATAAGGGGGCACTATGTAATAAGGGGGCACTGTATGTAATAAGGAGGTACTATATGTAATAAGGGGGCACTATAAGTAATAAGGAGCGCTATATCTAATAAGGGGAAAAAAGTATTTAGTCAGCCACCAATTGTGCAAGTTCTCCCACTTAAAAAGATGAGGCCGGCCTGTAATTGTCATCATAGGTAGACCTCAACTATGAGAGACAAAATGAGAAAACAAATCGAGAAAATCACATTGTCTGATTTTTAAAGAATTTATTTGCAAATTATGGTGGAAAATAAGTATTTGGTCACCTACAAACAAGCAAGATTTCTGGCTCTCACAGACCTGTAACTTCTCCTTTAAGAGGCTCCTCTGTCCTCCACTCATTACCTGTAGTAATGGCTCCTGTTTGACATTGTTATCAGTATAAAAGACACCTGTCCACAACCTCAAACAGTCACACTCCAAACTCCACTATGGTGAAGACCAAAGAGCTGTGGAAGGACACCAGAAACAAAATTGTAGACCTGCACCAGGCTGGGAAGACTGAATCTGCAATAGGCAAGCAGCTTGGTGTGAAGAAATCAACTGTGGGAGCAATAATTAGAAAATGGAAGACATACAAGACCACTGATAATCTCCCTCCATCAGGGGCTCCACGCAAGATCTCACCCCGTGGGGTCAAAATGATCACAAGAACGGTGAGCAAAAATCCCAGAACCACACGGGGGGACCTAGTGACTGACCTGCAGAAAGCTGGGACTAACGTAACAAAGGCTACCGTCAGTAACACACTACGCCGCCAGGGACTCAGATCCTGCAGTGCCAGACAAAGCATGCAGAAATACACTTGCTCCCACAGTTGATTTCTTCACACTCTAGCTTGTGGGCATATAATGTGAAATTCTGTACTGGCAAACAAGTGATTTAGGATAAAAGAGTAGTATGGTGAGTATAGATTAATTTACCTGATCCAACAGACTCTAGATAATGGATCTGGGGGTTCCAGTTTTGTTCCAACCCCCAGGTCATGTGATCAGAATCAGCATTCCAACCCACAGGTTGTTCAACCCCAGGTTGCTCCACTTCTCCTCTCCTGATCTCACAGGTAATTACATGCTGTTTTTTAATCATGTGACCCAGGGTTGTAGCTAAGCCAGAACCCCTGGGTCTATCATCAAAAATCTGGATCAGGAAAGTTAATCTAAACTGGACAACGCCTTTAAGTCTAAAAACTAAAAACTATAAGTATAAGATATTATAAATTGACCAGGAAAAACAAACTCTCCCCTTGGGAACATTATTTACGTAAAAATAATAATATCTACTATCAATGACAGGAGTGGACAACAGGAGAGTGGTGGAGACTGAATTCTGTAGGACGTTGTGATCTACTTGGTTTCTAGTTGTATCAGGACTATGGGGGACTCAATATTTACAGTTAGTTACTCACAAGTGACATCTTGTCTGTAGTAGTGCAGATGTTAAAGTGACATAACTACAGTTACCCCAAAAATAATAATAGTCATGCCTGTTACCATGCTCAGTCCCCACCCAAGCACATCCAATTATGCCGAGATGTAATGTAATGTGGCAATACAAGATTCCATAGGTACATTATATGGGACTGCGAGGTTACTAAACCTCTATGGAAAGAGACATTCACACTACTTAGGGAACCAGTCAGTGCTATTTAGACACTAAACCACCACAGTTCCTCATGTACCAGAGGTTGTGTCCCAAATACTACTCTAAGAAAAAAAAAAACATATACTGTATACTTAAAGATGAGTACAATTCAATGGCGTAGCGGCTGCTATGTGGTCCATGACCTTAGGCTGCTTTTTTCTTTTGAAATAGGCCATTACCTGCAGAATTAAAGGGATTTTTCGGGCAAAAAAAAATAAAAAATCTGTTATTGCTATTAAAGGGTTAATTAGTGCACCCAAATACCTTTAACTGTGTTTCGAGTGATTTCTGGGTTGCTCTGGGAGCTCCTGGGATCTTCTGCATTTGTTTACATGGTGTAGCTTCCTGTTCTTTTATCCTGCAACTACCATGATGCATGGCTCTTCACTCACACTACCTACCCCACTCACTCCCCTCCCTCTCTCCTCCTCACGCCCCCTTCCTGTTTCCCTAACAAGCCCGCCCACTACTAGCCCTTCCTAACTAACTAACTCAGCCCACTCCCCCAACCCATCATACTTCACGCGGGTCTGACGTATAATGATGCTGGGACCCCATGTCTGTGATGTCATTGAAGAGGATCGAAGACAGCAGGAAGTCACGCCTGAGCCCAGAAGAGGTGAGCAACCCTGGTTTTTATGTTTGTCACCTACCTAACCCAACATTTTTGCAATATTTGCAATATATTCCATAAGGGCAACTTTGGGACATTATATTGTATGCAGGCCGCTATGGGACATTATACCGTCTGGAGGCCCCTATGGGACACTTTACTGTTTGATGGGTCCGCTATGTGACATTATACTGTGTGGAGGGTTCGCTATGTTACATTATACTGTGTGAAGGGGCCACTATGGAACATTTTACTATGTGGAGGGACCATTATAGGACATTATAATGCGTGGAGGGGCCTACATAGGACATTATACTTTGTGTAGGGGCCGCTATGTGACATTATACTGTGTGCAGGAGCTACTTTGGGACATTTTAGTGTGTGTAAATGTTGCGTTATGCCATGTAGGGGCCAGGAAAAGGGGGTGCCATGACATGTAGGGGTGGGAGCCCAAGTCAAAAGTTTGCTATGGGGCCCAGTCTTTGCTAGTTATGCCCCTGGTCCAATAAGTCTCATTGGGCTCATCAATG
This sequence comes from Leptodactylus fallax, assembly GCA_947044405.1. Classification (NCBI taxonomy): domain Eukaryota; kingdom Metazoa; phylum Chordata; class Amphibia; order Anura; family Leptodactylidae; genus Leptodactylus; species Leptodactylus fallax. The sequence goes on from CAMRHE010001080.1 coordinate 101,752, forward strand.
GTGCTCCTCGTACCTGTATTCGTACCTGAATACAGTGCTGGCCAAAAGTATTGGCACCCCTGCAATTCTGTCAGATAATACTCAATTTCTTCCAGAAAATGATTGCAATCACAAATGCTTTGGTAATAATATCTTCATTTAATTTGTCTTCAATGGAAAACCACAAAAAGAATTGTCAAAAAGCCAAATTGGATATAATTCCACACCAAACATAAAAAAGGGGGTGGACAAAAGTATTGGCACCCTTTGAAAAATCATGTGATGCTTCTCTAATTTGTGTAATTAACAGCACCTGTTACTTACCTGTGGCACATAACAGGTGGTGGCAATAACTAAATCACACTTGCATGGAGACCCTGTTCTGCAGAGGAGGAACAAGCAGCAGAGTGAGTGTGGCAGCCATTTTAGGTGTGTGTTTCTGAGCTTTTAGAAGAAGGGCTGAAGTGAGAGGAAAAAGATTCTTAATGGATTAGAGATATAACAAGAGTGTGCTGAAGCAGAGACTGTTCCAGGGTTTGCTCAGACAGCATCCTAAGGTGAAGAATGCTATCAAGGACCGGCTGAGAAGTGGCCCTGTCAGTGAGACCGCATGTTTGGATGAACCCTGCTTTCAGCGGTTCCCGGGACAAAGCTAACAGGTACCCAACAAATCTGAATCAGTAAGAGAAGTAAACGTGCACGCACAGCATTACATTCTTGGCGCAAATTGTTTGGGACTGAATAAGGGCCTTTAGTTAGACTAGTTAGACATCCTCATCTTCACAGGCTACACTACTGGTGAATTATCTACCTATTTGGTAGTAAGGACTAAGACTCAGAGAATTCTATTGAGTTGTAACGCCCAGAGAGGAGCTTCTGAGGGAGTCTAGAAGCGACATTTTATACAATGTCATATTTCTTTGGCTTGCAAGCTGACCTACTATGATATTTACTCGGTTATACTTTGTTTGTGGGGAATAGGGGTATTTTGATAAGTTTGTAAGCTCTTGTGTTATACCGCCGGTGCCCCTATCACAGTCACTGAATTGTTCCTGTGACTAGGGTGATAAAAAGGTAACAAGCGGCTGGTTAGTAGCAGCCTGCAGATAGGTAAAAGCTTGGAGTATATTGCAGTCCACATGAGAAGGCACCGTGCTGTACAACACCAGGGTCTCAGCTTACTGGCTGAGTGTATGTAAATAGTTGAGTGTTTTTCTGGTAAATAGGTGTTACTACGCAAAGTAAAATCTTGCTTTTTTACTAAATTGATTTGGAGTCTCTTCCTTTGTTCGTGATTTCGCTGTATCCTGGGGAGCCCACCCCAGTACACGGCTTACAGGTGCTTGCACACTAAAGCTGAGACGTACTCTTCTGGTTTCAGTGAACAACTATGCAGGGATTGAGAGTACAAGAGTCAGGTAAGTATAAAAGTTTTATTTTTTTGAATATGTCTACTAACAGGTACGACGCTGTAATGCTGGGGGCACAGAAGCTGTGCCTGCGGCATTACTTCCTGCTTTTGGCTGTGTTACGCAGCCGAGGGCTGGGACCCGCTTCCGGAGTCGGCAGATTAACCCCCCTGGATGCCGTGATCGCTATTATTGCTATCTCCAAACACTGCAATGTATGAAGGATCTGTAAAAACGGGAGCCTCTCGGGTGCAAAACGGCCGTTAAAAAAATTAACATTTTTCATGGCAATTTTCACCACCAGTCACATGAATGTTGGCTAAGTACTGGTTAAAGGATTGTATCAAGAGAGGTGTGATCGATGACTGCAGTTCAGACTGGTCCTCTGTTATAAGTGGTGTACCCCAGGGTTCAGTGCTGGGTCCTCTGGTATAAGTGGTGTACCCCAGGGTGCTTGGTCCGCTACTCTTTAACCTATTTATTAATGATATAGAAGATGAGATTAATAGCACCGCCTATATTTTTGCAGATGTCACCAAGCTATGAGGTACAGTGCAGTCTATGGAAGATGTACGTAGGTTACAGATTTGGACAGACATAGCAAATGAGGTTCAATGTGGATAAATGTAAAGTGATTCATCTAGGTAAAAATGTGTATGTACTGGGGGGAGTAAATCTGGGAGTCACTGGTGGAGTCGCTGGTGGAGAAAGACCTGGGTGTACTTGTAGATCATAGGTTATATAACAGCACAATGTCAGTCAGCTGCTTCTAAGGCCAGCAGGATATTAACATGTATTAAAAGGGGTATGGACTCACAGGACAGGGATGTAATATTAGCACTATATAAGTCATTGGTGAGGCCCCATCTGGAATATGCAGTTCAGTTCTGGGCACTAGTACATAGAAAGGATGTTCTAGAGTCGTAAAAGGTTCAATGGATGGCCACAAAACTGATAAGGGGTGTGAAAGATCCTCAGTGCGCCAACACCGCTGTGGCCCCACCTGAGTCTTCTTTCATATAAAACCACACTCACCTCCAGTGAGTGCCGGGTTCACAAGATAAATACAAGACAAGCTTTCTAAATTTTATATATTTAACCCCTAAATGGGTCGGTATTAACATCTAACACATGCAGTTCAGAACAGATATGCAGATGTATGCAAGCATTAACAGTTACTAGTTACAATATACAGTACAATAAAAATAAAAAGGGAATAACATTGAAATAGTTACTTTACCACACATCTCCTAGATGTGGCTCTGTAGTCCAACACTCACACATGCTCTGTCATTTGTGAATAACCAGTGGAGGCTTCTTGGCATGTGGCATGCCAGCCTGCATGCTCTCACAGTCTCTCAGTAAACTCTTGTAGTCTCAGCCCAGTCTCCATAGCATAATCTCCTTATGGTCTGTCTGTAACAACTCTGTAGTCTGTGATGGTCTCAGCCCAAAACTCCTCCCATTGCCTCTTACCTCATCTTTTATACCCTTTATGCCACCTCCCAGAATGAGGTCACCGGCGGCAGCAAGTCTGATTGAATCATGCACTCAAGTCCAGATCCTTTGTAAAGAGCTGAGACCAAGTGAAATGATACAATGTGATCAGCCATATATGATCTACCAGTGCAGGCTGCACCATGCATGTTTCTTTGATCACTCAGGACTGTATAGGAATACAATGGAGCCCTGCTGGGATGGATACAAAGCCCTATTGTTACAACGTTGCTACTACTGCCAATATACACCTAGGCTTATAGCTGCGCACCTTATGAGTAAAGAGATACGCTACCCAGAGACCAAAATACAGCTCTGAATTATAGCCATATTTAAGCAGAATCATCACAAGGGGCATGGAGGATCTCAGTTATAATGAGAGACTAAAGGATTTAAATTTGTTTAGAAGAGGCATATAAGGGGAAACATAATAAACCTATACAAATGGCCCATACAAGAAATATAGGAAAAGCTGTTCCATGCAAACTCTCCTCACAAGACTTCCCATCTCTTTGCTGAACTTAATAGACATATCTTTTTTCAACCGTATTATGTTACTATGTTTTTCTTCCTTTCTACTAACCCAGTTTGTCTTATGTTTAGTACATTTTTATTCGTGACTGCATTTATATTATGACTTGTACATGGACTTGTTTTTGCTATTATTGAGCCTATATGATATGCTTCTCACATTTGTACTGTATATGTACCTGCCCTGTGTTTTAAAAATGTGGACCCCACTGCGGCTGTTGCTAGCACAACGATTTCCCAATTCTTACGCTGAGTTCACATCTGTGCTCGGGTTTCCATTCTTCGGTCCAAAAAAAAGGTTACCACCCGGTTTCTGCTTGAAAAAAGCGGAGAGAAAAGTCCTGCTTGAATGGGGGACGGAAACCCAGAAGGGAAACCAGGCGCAGGTGTGAATCCAGCCTTACTGGGGTAAGAGTGCTTGTGTATTTCTGTATGAGGGCAGGGTGAAGTCCCTTATGCTTCATAAAAGTTTTTGAAGAGACTGCCAGTTTTTTGAAAGAAAGTGGGAGGTAGACAAATGGGCACTATTTGCTTGGTACTGTATTGTGGGTAGGTAGACAGTTATAATAGTATCCAATAAACTGAGGGAACATGGAAACAACTCAAGTGTCTCTAATATGTACAAAAGATGCTACAAAGAAGTAATCCAGTGATTGTTCAAATTAAAGTAAGAAACTATCTCTTTACCTTACATTACTCTTCAATTGCATCATCAGTATAGCAGGTACCTACTGTTACTGATCAAATCTCCTTCCTGAAATAAAAAGATCGATGACCTATCCTAAGAAAAGGACATCAATATGAGGTTGGTGGGGGCTGACACCTGGCACCCCCATGTATTAGCTGTTCTCAGCAGCTGATTCACAGAGAATGGAGCAGGAAACAGATAGCTCCATTTTCTGTGTAGTGGACAGACCCGGTTACTGCAGATCAACTCAAACTGCAGATCAATTTAAACTGCAGTGACTCTGTTCAGCCAATACACAGAGAATCAGCTGCTGAGAATGGCCGATCAGAGGGGATGTTGTCTGTCAAACCCCACCAATCTGATATTGAAGGCCTAGTCATTGGAGAGATTATTAATAATTTTAGCACAGAAAACTCCTTTAATTCCAAAGTCTGCAACGCTGAGACCACTAATAATAAATCCACCACCTTAGATGATCTATGGCCAGTACTCTATGCTGCTCTATTAATATGCTCCTGCCATGTTCTGCTTTTCTGTGCCTCTATTCGAGTATTCGATCTTTTACTATAATGTATATGATTTGTATTTAGTACAGGGTTTAGTACAGAAGGTCTACGTCTGAAGTATCTAACAGAGAATCTGAGGACAATTCTAAGAATAGAATATCATGGCCAACTCTGTGACCTCTCTGAAAGACTACCGTGATAAATTCAACAGCAAAGATTACTTAAGGTCATACTATGATCCAGAAGAAGGACATTTTAGAGAATGGGCAGAATTTGTAATGCAACATCTACATGAAACTTTTACTAAAGGTAACTTTCCTTATTTAGTAATATCAATGTATTAAAAGGTCCAGTTACATGTAAGACATTTACAGTGGGGAAAAAAAAGTATTTAGTCAGCCACCAATTGTGCAAGTTCTCCCACTTAAAAAGATGAGGCCGGCCTGTAATTGACATCATAGGTAGACCTCAACTATGAGAGACAAAATGAGAAAACAAATCCAGAAAATCACATTGTCTGATTTTTTTTTAAGAATTTATTTGCAAATTATGGTGGAAAATAAGTATTTGGTCAATAACAAAAATTCATCTCAATACTTTGTTATATATCCTTTGTTGACAATGACAGAGTTCAAACGTTTTCTGTAAGTCCTCACAAGGTTGGCACATACTGTTGCTGGTATGTTGGCCCATTCCTCCATGCAGATCTCCTCTAGAGCAGTGATGTTTTGGGGCTGTCGCTGGGCAACACGGACTTTCAACTCCCTCCAAAGGTTTTCTATGGGGTTGAGATCTGGAGACTGGCTAGGCCACTCCAGGACCTTGAAATTCTTCTTATGAAGCCACTCCTTCGTTGCCCTGGTGGTGTGCTTGGGATCATTGTCATGCTGAAAGACCCAGCCACGTTTCATCTTCAGTGTCCTTACTGATGGAAGGAGGTTTGCACTCAAAATCTCATGATACATGGCCCCATTCATTCTTTCATGTACACGGATCAGTCGTCCTGGTCCCTTTGCAGAGAAACAGCCCCAAAGCATGATGTTGCCACCCCCATGCTTCACAGTAGGTATGGTGTTCTTTGGATGCAACTCAGCATTCACTCTCCTCCAAACACGACGAGTTGTGTTTCTACCAAACACTTCTACTTTGGTTTCATCTGACCATATGACATTTTCCCAATACTCTTCTGGAACATCCAAATGCTCTCTAGCAAACTTCAGAGGGGCCCGGATATGTACTGGCTTAAGCAGGGGGACACGTCTGGCACTGCAGGATCTGAGTCCCTGGCGGCGTAGTGTGTTACTGACGGTAGCCTTTGTTACGTTAGTCCCAGCTTTCTGCAGGTCATTCACTAGGTCCCCCTGTGTGGTTCTGGGATTTTTGCTCACCTTTCTTGTGATCATTTTGACCCCACGGGGTGAGATCCTGCGTGGAGCCCCTGATGGAGGGAGATTATTAGTGGTCTTGTATGTCTTCCATTTTCTAATTATTGCTCCCACAGATGATTTCTTCACACCAAGCTGCTTGCCTATTGCAGATTCAGTCTTCCCAGCCTGGTGCAGGTCTACAATTTTGTTTCTGGTGTCCTTCCACAGCTCTTTGGTCTTCACCATAGTGGAGTTTGGAGTGTGACTGTTTGAGGTTGTGGACAGGTGTCTTTTATACTGATAACAATGTCAAACAGGAGTCATTACTACAGGTAATGAGTGGAGGACAGAGGAGCCTCTTACAGAAGAAGTTACAGGTCTGTGAGAGCCAGAAATCTTGCTTGTGTGTAGGTGACCAAATACTTATTTTCCACCATAATTTGCAAATAAATTCTTAAAAAAATCAGACAAAAATGATTTGTTTTCTCATTTTGTCTCTCATAGTTGAGGTCTACCTATGATGTCAATTACAGGCCGGCCTCATCTTTTTAAGTGGGAGAACTTGCACAATTGGTGGTTGACTAAATACTTTTTTTCCCCACTGTACAGTGGATATAATAATTACTACTCAGATGGATAATTTACTGCTGACTGGGAGGACATGAGCTATACCCATATAGTATTCCTTTATATTCAGATCAAGGTGACTGTAGGTTTACACTAGCCTCGGCCTTCCCATTGTCCTGGTCCATTGGAGGACCAGAACAATAGATAGGTGGACCACTAAAATGGCAGTAACACACAGAGTCCAAAACTTTTGTCACTAAGCCTAAGATAGTTTATGACTTCCTGTCTCCTGGAGATGAACCATGGGCCATAGACACAATGGTCTGTGACACAAGACTTCTATGGGAGAAGTATAGACCTGCTCTGCGACCCCTGCAGAGGTCATGGCACCTTGGTGGGAGTAGATAAACAGTGAAATCCCTTATTGTTGTTGTTGGATTCTGTGTCTTATCTGCATATACATGATAGCTGTGATCATCGGTGTGCTGAAAAGTGAAGTGGCTGCTGCAAAGAAACCTCCTACAGAAAATAGGAAGTTTCAGCATATTATTTGGCTTTGTGGCCAGAGTCAGAACTGCAGATTTTTTTGGAATTTTTTTTTAAATATAGATAATTACATGGACTTTTGTTTAAAACCCTCACCAAAAGTTTTTTAAAAATATGTTTAACATAAAACTAGATTTAAAAAAATAGGTCATTTTCTGCTGACAGGTTCCCTTTAAGTACTGTGTTATCTTAAAAGGTGGAGTAAGAGGAGAGACACTGCTTGATTTTGGAACCGGACCTTCCATTTATCAACTCCTCTCGGCTTGTGAAGTATTTGATAAAATCATCACTTCAGATCTTCTTGAACAAAACTGTGCTGAATTACAAAAATGGCTGAAGAAGGATCCAGAAGCTTTTGACTGGACTCACATGATCAAATATGTATGTGAGCTGGAAGGAAACAGGTATTGATTCATTTTCTCAGCTAACCCCAACTTAATATATAACACATAATGTGTATGAGTACATTACATCTTGCAAGACACTATATATCATCTCAATATACAGTGAATTTTGTGCATAGCTAGTGCTAATACACAGCAGCCAATCTAATCAAAAAGAGCTGCAGCAAAATATCATAAGGAAAACATAATACAATAGCTAAGGCCATTGGGGGGGGGGGGGTTAGACTATGTAAGATTGTCTTTGCAGCTAAGATTAACATACCATGCCACTATATGGGCCCAATAAAAACAATTATTATGAACTCTGTGATATTAGGTTTCTATCCATGTGCTATATTAGGACATGTGAGAGTCATAGAGGAGGATCCACCACTCAGGACCCCATCTAATGGGACAGATTTATTAAGCCCTCTGTCAGTTTTCTACTACTGGAACCTGGAGGACATAAGTAACATAGTAACATAAGTGATAAGGTTGGATAAAGATACAAATTCATCAAGTCCTTTAACCTATAAACCTACCATGTTGATCCAGAGGAAGGATCCAGAAATCTGTTGATAAATTAGGCACATCTCACTGCAGTGTACAGCATATGAAGACTGGCATAGGAAACTCCAGTCCTGATAAATCTCCTGCAGAGCCAGAACATAGAGCAGCTCTGCAAGTACAGTTCAGCTGCCGGACCCTGGCCTGTCCTTGCTTTATATGCACAGCCAACAGGGCTATGGATGAGTATTGTCAGGGAGGGTGTTCCTCACAGCACAGCTAGACTGTCAGGAACGCCCTTCTGACTGTGAACGGTGGAACTAAGACCACCAATATCTCCAGCTCCAGGGTACATAATAGGAAAGCCAACAGTGCGCTGAATTCAGCGCGCTGTCGACTTTCCAGCGTTATGTAAAACTGCATATACATGAGGATGAGAAAGATCCTCTTTAAGTGTAGTATTACATGGTGGCTATTCAAGCAAATGGCCAATCATTTAATACAAAGATGTCTCGAGCCTGCTAGAGCGGGAGATACTCTTAAAGGGATCCTATCATTCAGAAAGCCCAATTTTAGTAAGACCACGTCGTAATAGCCTTTATAAAGGCTATTCTTCTCCTACTTTTGTTTCGCTCCTCACCGCCGTTTAGAAGAAATGTTGATTTTTATCTTTATGCTAAAGTGTCTTCAGAATGCACAGGGGGCGTCTCCTGTGCTCTTCTCAGACACATTTATGAACTTACCGCGACGCCTCTCTTCTTCTTTAGCTGACGCCTCTTCTTGACGTCATCCTTCGTTCAGGAGACATGCGCTGACTGCGCATGTCCATTTGGCCATTTTCCTGTGGCCTATTACATACAGCGCATGCAGTACGCTCGTGTAATAGGTCACAGGAAAATGGCCGAATGGACATGCGCAGTCGGCGCATGTCTCCTGAACGAAGGATGACGTCAAGAAGAGGCGTCTGCTAAAGAAGAAGAGAGGCGGTGCGGTAAGTTTAAAAATGCGTCTGAGGAGAGCACTGGGGACGCCCTCTGTGCAGTTTCAGCCCTGGGGGAACGCATTCTGAAGATGCATTAGCATAAAGATAAAAATCAACATTTCTTGTAAACGGCAGCAAAGAGCAAAACAACAAAGGTAGGAGAAGAATAGAATTTATAAAGGCTATTACGACGTGGTCTTACTAAAATTGGCCTTTCTGAATGATAGGATCCCTTTAAAGAGTCATCTTCTCATCAAGAAGGATCCTGAACAGAAAACCCTCCTCTTTAATGGGACATATGGATAGGGGTTGTCTTCATGTGTCCATTGTATTTTTTTCTTTTCAGCTTTTAGTATCATATAATAAGATTAATTTTATTCTTGTATGTTTATAGGGAGGATTGTGAAAAAAAAGCCGAGAAACTCCGCAGTAAGGTGAAAGAAGTCCTGATATGTGATGCTCTGAAGAGAAACCCTTATGATCCGGTCATTGTGCCACCAGTTGATTGTCTCCTGTCTTGTCTTTGTCTTGAAAACCCATGTACAGATATAGAGTCATACTGTAATGTTCTGAAAAACTTCCAGGAATTGATAAAACCTGGAGGTCACCTTATGATTTTGAGTGCACTGAATGCTACTTATACTCATATCGGTAAAACGCGTTTCAGTGTAATGTCCTCAAAAGAGGAAGATCTGGAGATGGCCTTCAAAGAAGCTGGTTATCATATTGAAAAGGCTGTGTATGTGCCACTTTTTGATAAATCCAGGTTGGATGTTTGTGATTTAATTGGCAAATATTTTATTCATGCCCATAAACCAATGTAAGACCAAATTCATTAGCCACTATTTTTGTAAATGCAGCTATATATCTGCATGCTTTAGATTCTAATCATAAACTCTACTGGCAAAAAAGTGATTTAATGTTAAGTCTAGAAAAAAAAAAAAACGTATGTATACGATGTTATAATAAATAGCCATGCAAAAAGAATGCTCTGCTTGTCAACATTATCAATAATAGAGCCCATATGTAAAAATAATGGTATCTACTACCAACAGGGATCGGCAGCCTTAGGCCCAGTCCGCACTGTTGAATCTGCTGCTGATTTCTGCCCCAATCAGTGGCAGATTCCTTCCTGATTCTGCCTCCCATTACTTTCAATGTGGGGCAGAGATCAGAGCAGGACTGAAAAAAAACAAGTGTCCAACTCGATTTAGCCATGGATTCCATGGCTGGTTCAGCAGCAGGGTCCACGGCTCGAGACTCCCCACTGATTAAACCCATTCATCTGCATGCAGAGCAGCTGAATGCCACTTCAGGGGGAGTGGGGGTGCAGAAAATGAAGAAGAATCCGAGCAGTATGAGCCGTGTGAACATGCCCTTAGAGAGGGGAGGATGTGCAGTTGAACTTGGGAGGGTCTTGTGATCTACTTGTAACCTATATGGATATGCTGAACAAAAATAAACAAAAACAATTGGCATAAATATAAATATTTTATTCAGATAACAAAAATAACGCTAATTACAATGTTACATAAAAACAATAATCATGGTAGAGGTCCCACCCAAACTAAAGGCATGGCTGCAATTACTATCTGTATCAAAAATGGTACACACAATACAAGTAGCTATAAAAACATAATATATATATATATATATATATATATATATATATATATATATAATATATGTTGCATACTAATGCAATATACATATAATGTTACACAGTCAATCACAGCAAAGTAATGTATAAGAGACTGCCAAACATAGTCACCCAAAAGAGTAAAGGTCTGCTATGCAGTCAGCATTAGAAATGCAACAAATATAGAAAGTCAGTGATCACAAACATCCCACATGATACCCAAATGATAATCAACAGCAGTCACATTACCAAAAGCAGGATGGGACCTCCACCACGAGCCCCAACACATGTTTTGCCCCTCTTAGCTGGGGTTACTTGGTTTGTAGTTGTGACAGGACCATGGCGGATCACAGACAAAGTACTCAACATTTCATAACATGTGTGAGAAGGTGACAGGCAGAGTGCTGGAATCACGGTATATCTCTCCCAGGTTTCTGACATATGTCTGGTCCAGGGCGGGTCATGAGTAGGCCTTAGCCCGGGTGTGAGTCCTGGCCTCGTTACTGGGCCATAAAAGGCTACAGAGCCTACACTTCAGGGCAGATCCTGGGAGTGAGAGGAGGCATCTGGATCTGTCCTGATACACTGAGAGTTGGGTACTGTCCCTGGCTATTTGCCCGAACTGTCCTAGGCGACAGCCAGCAACTGGTCGACAGTCCCTCCTTATAATAAGTGATAACACAGAATGCAGACAGGAAGAACAACAACAAAGTGAGGTCAGCTAGCCAAGGGGTTGGTAACAATCGAGCAATGCAGTACAAAATCACAATCCAAGAGAAAAGTCAAAGGTAAGCCAGAGGTCAAGAATAAGAAGCGCAGGTAACAAAGGGCAAGGAGTATAGTCAGTACGCGCAACGCAATAGCAAGCGCCAATAGGAATAAGGTGAGGGAATAGGACAGTGTTCAGACAATACAAGAAAAACCCAAAGGAAGGAATCACAACCGGACACGCGTCCTGCGCCACAGCGTGCACCTGGAGGATGGTGCCAAATCCCCGACAGGCAAGGATGTTACAGTACCCCCCCTTTTACAAGGGGCCTCTGGACCCTCGCCAGATAGACCAGGTTTCGAAGGGTTCTGGCAATGAAAGAGATTAATCAAACATGGCACATGCAGGTCCCTACCAGAAACCCATGTTCGCTCCTCCGGGCCATAACGCTTCCAGTGCACGAGGTACTGAACAGCATTCTGCACCCAACAGGAGTTCAGAATTTTTTTCTACCTCGTATTCTAGTTCCCCTTGGACCACCACAGGCGCAGGTGGACTGGATGAAGTAAGGACAGGCGAGTTATACTTCTTCAAAAGCGACTTGTGGAAGACATTCTGGATACGAAAAGAACTTGGAATTTGTAATTTAAAAGATACTGGGTTTATGAGTTTTGAAATGACATAGCGTGGTGTACCGTGGTGCAAATTTCCCCGAAGGAACTCTAAGATGCAGATTCCAAGTGGACAACTAGACTCGATCTCTCACTCTTTATTAAGGACCAGGTAAGCGTCTTTTATTTGCCTGCTGTTGTGGATACTCTTGGGCTTTAAACAGGCTCAAACGAAAAAAAAATAAATAAAAAAAAAAAGGGAAAAAAAATGATTGGGCTTTCAATACCTGGGACCCCGAGGATCAGCTGTTTGAATGAACCGTGGTACCTGTGTAAGCGACGTGACACCTTCTCTGTTTACATAGTGTCATTCATCTCATAGCAGCCATGTAATGTAACTACAGCCTTGTCCTATACACATCTACAGTGCCTTGCGAAAGTATTCGGCCCCCTTGAACTTTTCAACCTTTTGCCACATTTCAGGCTTCAAACATAAAGATATAAAATTTTAATTTTTTGGTGAAGAATCAACAAGAAGTGGGACACAATTGTGAAGTGGAACGAAATTTATTGGTTATTTTAAACTTTTGTAAAAAATAAAAAACTGAAAAGTGGGGCGTGCAATGTTATTCGGCCCCTTTACTTTCAGTGCAGCAAACTCACTCCAGAAGTTCAGTGAGGATCTCTGAATGATCCAATGTTGTCCTAAATGACTGATGATGATAAATATAATCCACCTGTGTGTAATCAAGTCTCCGTATAAATGCACCTGCTCTGTCATAGTCTCAGGGTTCTGTTTAAAGCGCAGAGAGCATCATGAAGACCAAGGAACACACCAGGCAGGTCCGTGATACTGTTGCGGAGAAGTTTAAAGCCAGATTTGGATACAAAAAGATTTCCCAAACTTTAAACATCCCAAGGAGCACTGTGCAAGCGATCATATTGAAATGGAAGGAGTATCAGACCACTGCAAATCTACCAAGACCCGGCCGTCCCTCTAAACTTTCATCTCAAACAAGGAGAAGACTGATCAGAGATGCAGTCAAGAGGCCCATGATCACTCTGGATGAACTGCAGAGATCTACAGCTGAGGTGGGAGAGTCTGTCCATAGGACAACAATCAGTCGTACACTGCACAAATCTGGCCTTTATGGAAGAGTGGCAAGAAGAAAGCCATTTCTCAAAGATATCCATAAAAAGTCTCATTTAAAGTTTACCACAAGACACCTGGGAGACACACCAAACATGTGGAAGAAGGTGCTCTGGTCAGATGAAACCAAAATTGAACGTTTTGGCCACAATGCAAAACAATATGTTTGGTGTAAAAGCAACACAGCTCATCACCCTGAACACACCATCCCCACTGTCAAACATGGTGGTGGCAGCATCATGGTTTGGGCCTGCTTTTCTTCAGCAGGGCCAGGGAAGATGGTTAAAATTGATGGGAAGATGGATGGAGCCAAATACAGGACCATTCTGGAAGAAAACCTGTTGGAGTCTGCAAAAGACCTGAGACTGGGACGGAGATTTATCTTCCAACAAGACAATGATCCCAAACATAAAGCAAAATCTACAATGGAATGGTTCACAAATAAACGTATCCAGGTGTTAGAATGGCCAAGTCAAAGTCCAGACCTGAATCCAATCGAGAATCTGTGGAAAGAGCTGAAAACTGCTGTTCACAAACGCTCTCCATCCAACCTCACTGAGCTCGAGCTGTTTTCCAAGGAAGAATGGGCAAGAATTTCAGTCTCTCGATGTGCAAAACTGATAGAGACATACCCCAAGCGACTTGCAGCTGTAATCGCAGCAAAAGGTGGCGCTACAAAGTATTAACTTAAGGGGGCCAAATAATATTGCACGCCCCACTTTTCAGTTTTTTATTTTTTACAAAAGTTTAAAATAACCAATAAATTTCGTTCCACTTCACAATTGTATCCCACTTGTTGATTCCTCACCAAAAAATTAAAATTTTATATCTTTATGTTTGAAGCCTGAAATGTGGCAAAAGGTTGAAAAGTTCAAGGGGGCCGAATATTTTCGCAAGGCACTGTATGTGACAAGGCTGTAATTACATCACACGGTCACTATAAACAGACAGCGTGTGATATAAACAGGCGCCGGGGCCCCTTCATACAGCTGATCAGTGGGGAATCACTTATCTCTTATTGATGATTTACTCTGAGGATAGATCATCAATAAAAATGAGCTGGAAAACGCCTTAAGGCTAAGGCCCCATGTGGCGGGCCGCAGCAAAAAAGAGCTGTGGGAAAAACCGTGGCGGCGATGCATCGCGGTTCTTCCTGCAGCACTTTGCACAGAATGTTTGCAGAGGTTTCCTCTGTGGACTTTCTGCTTCAATTATATCTATAGGGAAACCGCTGGCGTTTCCGTAGGTATAATTGACATTCTGCAATTTCCAAAACTGCGACTGTTTTGGAAATCGCAGCGTATCTGCTGCGTGTGTTTTACTGCAAAGAGGGGATGGCATGGGGCCTCATGTGGAGAAAACCCACAGAAAAAAAAACGTGGCATTTTAGCAAATCCCATCCACACATTGCGGAAAAATACGTGCAGCAGACGCACTGCGATTTCCAAAACCATTGCAGTTTTGGAAATTGCAGCATGTCAATTATACCTACAGAAACACTGGCGGTTTCCATATAGGTGTATTGAAAGCAGAAAGTCCACAGGGGAAACCTCTGCAGACCTTCTGTGAAAAGCGCTGCAGCAAAAACCACAATGTTACCGCTGTGGTTTTTCCTGCAGCGCTTTTTTTGCTGCAGCCCGGTACGTGGGGCCTTAGTCTTAATAAACCACAAGTGCCACTTTAATTAAATTAATTGACCCTCATATTATGCCCCTGACATAAATACTGCACCTCTAATGACCCCTTATATCAATGACCACCCCCTTATGTTCATAATGCCTCCTAATATAAATGATGCCCCCTAATGGCTCCTTATATAAATAACCTCCCCCTTGTATTCATAATACCCTGTAATAACCCTTATATAAATGACCCCCCCATCGTCATAATACCCCCTAATGAATCCTCCCTTTATAGTTATAATTCCCCCTCCTATCCACCCTTTATACTATTAATATACCCACAACTGCGCTAAAAAAAGAAAAAAAAAAGCCATACTCACCTACCTGCGATGCTGATGAATGGAGCTGCCGCTTCCTCCCTGTCCACGCACAGGACGTCTGTGTCTGAGCGCAGGCGGTGCGATGTTGTGACGTCATTGCGCTGCCTGTGTGAGAAGAAGACATCGGTCTGTGCTCTCAGGGACTTATAAACCGCAAGCCTCATGTAGCTTGCGGTTTACAATACTGTTAAGTTGCAGGTTACATTTTATTTTAACTAGATCGGTGCCTGCAGACACCGATCCAGTTAGAAATAAAGGATGTATTAATGGCAGCCCCAGGTTGGGCCCCAAAAAGTCAGTGGGCCCGGGGCAGCCGCCCCCTCCCCCCCCCCCCCGCTAGCTACGCCTCTGCGTTAACCCTATTGTTTATTGCAAACTCTGCTAGAGGTTCTCCATCTTTCTTGAGCATCGGACACAAAATAACTTAAGTATTGTTCCAAAGTTTGGTTGAATCTCTCTGTCTGACCATTGGTCTCAGGGTGGAACGCGGAAGAGAAAGACAGAGAGACTCCCAGACGACCACAAAATTCCTTCCAGACTCTAGAGACAAATTGTACACCCCGATCAGATACAATATTTTCCGGTACACCATGCAAGCGGAGTATGTGATTAATAAAGAGTGAGGCTAGATGTGGAGCACTTGGAATTTTCTTTAGGGGTACAAAATTACACATTTTGGAGAATCTATCCACCACAACCCAGATCACAGTCTTCCCTTGGGAATAAGGTAAATCAGTAATAAAGTCCATTGACAGATGGGACCATGGTTTCTTAGGTATAGGAAGAGGATGAAGAAGGCCCTTGGGTAATCTCCTAGGAGTCTTCATCCTAGCACATGTCTCACAGGCAGTAACAAATTCACATACTGTACGTCTCGAGACCAGGAAGGCTACCAGTAAGAGCGGGGAGAAAAGGTATTTAGTCCCAGCGAAGCTGGGATGTCCTGTTGAGGTAGAACAATAAATTTCCTCCAAAACACGAAGACGAAGATTTGGAGGTACAAATAATTTCCCAGTGGGAGTATTTCCAGGAGCAAGATCTTGCAAATTAACCACTTAAGTAGCAAGAACAGGAGAAATAATGGCGAGAACCACTCCGGGGGACAAGATTTTATCTGGGACATCCTTAGGGGCATCGCTGGGACCAATGCTGCGAGATAGGGCATCTGCCCGTACATTTTTAGTGCCTGGATGATAAGTCACCACAAAATTAAAACGTGTGAAGAATAGCGCCCAGCAGGCCTGCCTAGGAGACAGTCACTTAGCATTGTCCAGATACAGTAGATTCTTATGATCGGTAAATACTGTGATCTGGTGTTTGGCCCCCTCGAGGAAATGTCTCCACTCCTCAAATGCCCATTTAATGGCTAGAAGTTCCCGATTACCAATATCATAGTTGCGCTGCGTAGGAGAGAATTTCCTCGAGAAGAAGGCTACAGGTTGTAAGCACAAAGTTTTCAGAGTCCTGAGACAACACGGCACCAACCCCCACTTCAGAGGCATCAACCTCAATAATAAATGGGCGATCATAGTCTGGTGGTACTAATACAGGAGCCTCAACAAAACATTTCTTGAGATGTACAAAAGCCTGTTCAGCTTCCAGAGTCCAGTTGGTCAGATCGGCACCTTTCTTTGTGAGATCCGTCCACGGCTTCACTATAGAAGAGAAATTCTTAATAAATTTTCAGAATAGTTGGAGAAACCCAAGAAACGTTGCAGGGCCTTAAGGTTGGAGGGGCGTTCCCAGTTATTAATAGCTTTGATTTTTAGTGGATCCATACAAAAAGAATAATAATGTAACCGGGTAATAACGTAACCGAGGAAGGTGACCCTTTGGACAGTTTGGCAAAGAGACAGTTTTGACACAACAATAGCAAAACACTCCTAACATGCTCAATATGTGTGGCCCAATCATGAGAGAACACTAAAATATCATCCAGGTAGACAACCACATAGCGGCAGAGCAAGTCTCTAAAGATATCGTTAACAAAATGTTGAAATACTGCAGGTGCAGTACACAACTCGAAAGGCATTACCAAATATTCAAAGTGACCTTCCGGGGTGTTGAACGCAGTTTCCCATTCATCTCCTTCTCTAATCCGGATCAGATTGTATGCCCCACGGAGGTCAATTTTAGAAAATCAGCGGGCACCCACAATCTGATTAAAAAGATCAGGGATCAGAGGAAAAGGGTACTGGTTTTTAACCGTGATTTTATATAATTCTCGATAGTCAGTGCATGGCAGCAATCCGGCAATCTTTTAACAAAAAAGAACCCAGCCCCCATGGGAGACTGAGATGGACAGATGTGACCTTTAAGAAGACTATCCTGAGTGTATTCCCGCATAGCCTCACGTTCTGGAGCAGAAAGATTGAAGATCCTTCCCTGAGGGTATTTGGAGTCGGGAAGGAGTTCAATTGTACAATCGTAAGGTCTATGCGAAGGTAAAACTTCAGCAGATTTAGCATCAAAAACATCATGAAAATCAGACAAAAATTCAGGAAGAAGCGTCTCCTCACTGAGACAATCAGAGGCATGTAAAGCTATGCAATGGGAGGAGCACTGATTCCCCCACTTCATCAACTCTTTTTTGGGCCAATCAGAGGTAGGGTTATGGAGGTCTAGCCAGGGAAGCCCCAAAATAATATCAGACGAGAGATCCTCCATAACAAAAAAACTTATGAGCTCCGTATGTATTGAGCCCACTTGCAAAGAGAGTGGGCTCAATGGATCTTACCCCTGGCCAGTGGAGTGAAATCCACCCCAGTAACCAACAGAGGAGTATCTAATGATACAAGTTCAATACGTAAAGCAGAAACAAATGAAAATTTAACAAAGTTAGTGGCAGCCCCAGAATCTACTAGGGCCTGCCCAGAAACAGATCTGCCCCCAAAGGACAGAGACACAGGTAACATCAATTTGTGAGATTTTTCGGAAGATACCTGACTGCCTGAGTGGTTCTCCCGATTACCACTCAGGCTCTGGAGTTTTCCGCCAGTGTGCGTGGTTTGATGTAATAGTCTCGGATGAGATGACCAGGTTTGCCGCAATACAGGCAGAGATGATTCCGGAGACGATATTTTCGTCTAGCATTGGTTTCCAGCGCTCCCAACTGCATAGGCTCATCTCCAGAAGTGACAGAAGGAGAAACAGATTAGAGAGGGATAGACAGAAGATCAGGGATCAGTCCCGACCCTCTCTTTACGTCTGTCCTGGAGTCTCCTGTCAATGCGGACGGCTAAGGTCATGGCCTGTTCTAAGATAGGGGGATCAGGATGACCTACCCAAACATCCTTAACTGAATCATTCAGGCCCTGTTTAAAAAGAGCCCTCAAAGCTGAGTCACACCAACCTGCTGTTATACTCAACTTCCAAAACTCAGAGCAATAAGTCTCAGCGGATTGTTTACTGGAGGGTAAGAAGTTGGAACTCGGCAAGTCCAATTTGATCAGGCTCAGCATAAATGGCCCCCAAAGACTTAAAATTTTTTTCCAAATCTGTCCACTCCTCTGCCTCAGGGTGAAGTTTAAGGGCCCAAGTCTGTGGATACCCCTGTAAGAGAGAAATGACCACCCCCACCATTTGAGACTGCGACGCATGAGGGTTGGCCCGAAAATACAACCAACATGATTCCCTGAACGTCTCAAATTTACCTCGGTCCCCTGGGAAGGGAAAAGACAGTAGGTGGTGTAGCAGCAGCCTTGGCTTGATTCTGGGAGAGGGTGTGTACATGATTAGCCAGCTCAGACACCAAAACTGCTAAACCCTCCATTTGAGTCACAAAGTCCTGAATAGAAGCCATGCCAGTCAGGAGTAGAAGGGTTTTAATTTTTTGGGCTTGCTATTCTGTAAGGAAATCGATAGAGGAGCGATTCCCCAGTAGCTGCTTTGAACACTGGGGGAGGGGCACAAAAAAAACAGTGGACCCTAATCTGAACCCCCCAACTGTCCCTGGCTATTTGCCCGAACTGTCCTAGGCGACAACCAGCAACTGGTCGACAGTGCCTCCTTATAATAAGTGATAACACAGAACGCAGACAGCATGAACAACAACAAAGGGAGGTCAGCTAGCCAAGGGGTTGGTAACAATTGAGCAGTGCTGTACAAAATCACAATCCAAGAGAATAGTCAAAGGTAAGCCAGTGGTCAAGAATAAGAAGAGCAGGTAACAAAGAGCAAGGAGTATAGCCAGTACGCGCAAGGCAATGGAAATGTGAGCAAACAATAAATAGGGAGGAAGAACTTGACTTGATAGGAGGATAGGCTGTCAATCACACAGGTAAGACTAAAGTTAACTCTTAGTGGAGCAGAGGGAAAGCAAGGTGAAGGAGATGAGTGTGGCGGAAAATCAATTAAGGAGGTGAGGGAATAGGACAGTATTCATACAATACAAGAAAAACCCAAAGGAAGGAATCACAACAGGACACGCCTCCTGTGCCGCAGCGTGCGCCCGGAGTATGGTGCCAAAGCCCGAACAGGCAAGGATGTTACAACTATGCTACTTTGTTTGTTGTGTGACCGGTAGTAAGCCACACGTATAGTGAGTTTTTTTTTGTTACTGTTTAGTTTAGCACTCAGACGAGGAGGATTTTGTTTCTTTCGGTTTTGCCTGAAGTTAAGGCTGTATTTTATGTTTGCTCATTTTTGTACCTGACATGAAGGTTTATTTATTTTGCCGTTTTTCTAAATAAACCACTTTGCACCAGATTTTGTGTCCCTGTCTCTGACTGGTTGGGTCCGCACCATTGCTGTTACCGAGCTACCTTCCCCACACATGTCATCAGCTGCATAGTTCTCAGTCCTGTGGGCTCAAACACAGTTCTGCCGATTGTAAAGTCACATAACTACAGTCCCCCGAAAAATAATAAAAAAAAACATGTCTCTAGCCACGCTCAATAAACACCCAAGACCACCCAATTGTGTCCAGAGTGACAATGTTGTCATAGCTGGGGCGCTTCTCATCTTAGCATACATACTCAACCTCCCATCATACGTGCTTGTATGGCCGCCATGCCATGACAACTCTGTTAGTCAGCTTTAACGTATAGGTTGTGTAACAACAATTGTAAATTAACATTTAACATTCATCACCAACATTAATTTCACACTGTATCAGGCTATACACAATAGGCAAGGAATGAAGAACCTCTGAAAGGTGATATGACCCAATAGGACACAGGACACCATTTACTATACCCAAACCCTTCCAAAACATGTTGGAATATAAGATACCCAGATACATTCTGTGTGACTGCAAGGTTACTAAAACCTCTCTGGGGAGAGGCAGTCACACTACTTTAAGGGAACAATCAGTGCTATTTGGTGCACTAAACTACCCAAAGTTTCTTAAGTACCAGAGGTTTAGCTTCCCAAATACCCAACTCTAACACCGTCAGTGACAAAACAATAAACCTATATACTTAACTAGAGATGGGTCATCAGCCTCATTGCGGGGGTTTGGGTCCCCAGTGTTCCTGACCTTTAACCTGCATGTCAGTGCGTCAGCCAATCAGTGAATAGCAATAGTCTGTTCATGCGGAGCAACAGCATCCAGTCACTGACCAGCTGTCATACTCACATGTAGACAGAAGGAAAACAAAGACCAGGGTAGTCAAAGAGAGACTCTCTGCTTGATGCCTGACCAAACAGAGCGGTGAGTGTATAGTGTATATTATTTTAAGCCTCAGTAAGGGGTAATAAAAGGACTTGGGACACCCATTTAAACTCCCCACATTTCAGAAGTAATAAACTCCCCTAATCTCTTATATATATAAAAATGAGTTCCTGTCTGTCTGTCTGTCTGTCTGTTCTTTATGCGCGACCAAACAACTGGACCGATCCTCACCAAATTTGGCACACATGTACATCAGGTGTCCGGGAATATTATAGACTGGGTCTCAGCTTTCTAGGACGCACCGTTCCTGAGGTACAGTATTTCCAAAAAATGACCAGCATTAGTCTATACAAGCCTGCAAGTCTTTCACTCATATTCCAACTGCCATACACACGGTCACATGTCCCTTATCAGCCAATAAGAGCTTGCAGGTGCTTACTCTCCTCAGGCACACAGGTTTCCATAGCAACCAAGCTATGTATGACCTGTATTAGTCAATAGCAGTTCACAGGACCTTAAATATTCAGTCATATCACGTGTATCAGCCAATATAAGTTCACATTTAATTTACCAGGTTTCCATAACAACACAGCCATAAATAGACTGTACCTATACTGGACTCAGTGGCGTAACTAGCAATGGCAGGGCCCCAAGGCGAACATTTGACATGGGACCCCCCCCCGGCCCCCCCCCCCCCCCCCAGCACAAACTGCATTCCTGCACACACTATTATGCCCCATAGTGGCCCCTGCATACACTATTAGGCCCCATAGTGGCCCTTGCACACAGTATTCTGCCCCATAGTGGCCCCTGCACAGAGTATCATACTGGCTCCTTCATATAGTATTATGCGCACTTCCCGCTACTTCTTCAATGTTGGACTAGATGTCACGTGAGCCAGGCATGTATCGCAACGCATAATGACGTCGGACTGGCCCACTGACATCTGGGACACCACCAAGGAGGCCCGAAGCCTGCTGAAAAGACCCCAGAGTATAATGATAGCAGTGTTTGTGGGGTTCACGGCCCACAGGCCTTACTTACCAATCCCCGCTCCTGCTCACAGCCGCCTCTGCAGAAGGTGAATTGCAGGCGGCCGTGAGCAGGAGTGGGGATCGGTAAGTAAATAGGGCCCGTTACCTGCTGGTGTTAAAAATAAAAAACATCAGAGGTCCGCCGGGTCCCCTAATGTCCCAGGCCCTGTGGCAGCTGCTACCACTGCTACCCCAGTATTTATGCCACTGACTGGACTGCCATACTGGATTTCAGCATTCTTATAAATTGAAACGTTTTTTAAACTACTCATGTCCCCTGCAGTAAAACGCATGGCTGCTGCTCAAGCTAATGAAAACTCTCAGCAGACCCAAGCCTGTCTCCAATCTGATAAGGTATGTTACAGACAACAGCGAGCTGCTGAAACTCCCCAGCAGACCCAAGCCCGTCTCCAATCTGACAAAGCATTGTCAGCCACATGCACACAGCTGCACTCCAGGTTTCAATAACAACCCAGCCATTTTTCTTCACTGCTGTAGGTCAGCTTTAAAGGGGCAGGGTGCTGTGGATGACACTGTTACACAAGGTCACATACACACAGCTTTACTCCAGGTTTTCCATAACAACCGATCGCAGGTTTTTCACTGATATCCAAACTGAGATGCACATGATCACATGACACTTATGGACCAATGGAAAATCGCAGGTTCAGTCTTGACATACACACAGCTTTAAACCAGGTTTCCATAGCAACCAAGCTATTTATGTCCTGCATGAGTCAATAGCAGTTCGCAGGTCCTTAAATATTCAGTCATATGACGTGTATTAGCCAATATAAGTTCACATTTCATTTACCAGGTTTCCATAGCAACACAGCCATAAATAGACTATACCTATACTGGACTGCCATACTGGATGTCAAGTGCAAAACTGGCCAATTCTTATGGGGTCACTACACAGCCGGGTCCTTCTGCTAGTATTATATACATTTCTGAGAATATGATTCCTACTAGCAATATTCAAAGTTCTAGAAGTCTGGGATGCCTGACCGCCAAGCAGGTTCTGTAAGACCCTATAAATACAATAGAGATCACAGCCCCGAGCACAAACATTGCCAATAGAATTTTTACCTGAGGCCACTTACCACATGATGAGTACTCAGGTGATATAATATGCTTTATTTCCTGATTTATTTATTCCCTGGTTTAGTTATACATCTGATCATTATGTCATTTACTACTTGATGTTCATGATCCTGCTTGTGCTTATGTGACTAAACAATTGCAATTGATCCTGTGTATTTCTTGCTCTATATAAGTACTTGGATATACATTTGCAGTGTCAGACTGGGGTTCCAAAATTATTCTGGGGGTCCACAATCCTGCAGCCTCTACAAAACAGACCACAAACATCAGAGCCTGAGCCAATGGGAAGAGCCTTATTGGTACCAGGGCCGGCGTTAGGGGGGGGGCAAACTGGGCAATTGCCCAGGGCCCCGTCCCCAAAGGGGCCCCCAGGATCCGGAACCTGATGACTCCGGATCCCGGAGTCAGGCCCGGACAAATCAATAGCAGAAAGGCCCCTTTCCGTGGTGAGTAAAAATAACAAACATTTTTACTCACCTGTCCGCGGCGTCCGACGTCATCTTCTGGCGTTCCGGACATCACCGCTGAGGCCAGGCCTCAGCCGTAGCGATCACGTGGGGCGTGCTGACAGCGTGCCTCACGTAATCGCTGAGGCCCAATCACAGGCCTCAGCGGTGACGTCCACAACGCGTGACGTCAGCCGCAGAGAAGAAGAAGACAGCGCCGGCGGGGATAGCGGAGCAGCGCGAGGAGGCCCAGAAGAGGTAAGAACAAGGTGAGTATAACTGTTTGTTATTTTCCCTCACCTCCCCCGGGCCTTCGATTATTATACTCTGGGGTCTGAAGAGACCCCAGAATATAATATAATAATAGCACTGTAGGGCCCCTGTGGAGCATTATACTGGGGGCCCCTCTGGATAGCATATTATACTGGGGAAGGGGCCCTCTGGATAGCATGTTATATTCTGTGGGGCCTCTGTGGAAAATTATAATGTGGGGGGAGGGGCTCTGGAGATAATGTTATATTAGTGGGGCCGCTTTGGAGCATTATGCTCTCCAGAGGGGCCCCCCAGTATAATGCTCCAAAGTGGCCCCACAGAATATAACATGCTCTCCAGAGAGCCCCCTCCCCAGTATAATGCTCCACAGCGGCCCAAAACAGTATAATATGCTCTCCAGAGCCCCTCCCAATATAATGCTCCACAGTGGCCCAAAACAGTATAACATGCTCTCCAGAGCCCCCCCCCAGTATAATGCTCCACAGTGGCCCCGCACAGTATAATATACTGGGGGGGCCCCTCTGGAGAGCATATTATACTGTGTGGGGAAACCGTGGAGCATTATATTGGGAGGGGCTCTGGAGAGCATATTATACTGTTTTGGGCCGCTGTGGAGTATTATACTGGGGAAACCTCTCTGGGCAGTATATTATACTGTGTGGAGGCCATTTCTGGAGCATGTTATACTGAGTGGGGTCACTGTGGAGCATTATTCTGGGGGGCCATCAGCAGAGCATATTATATTGCGTGGCACCATTGTGGGGCATTATTCGGGGGGGACTAATGAGCATTATACTAGGGGGCCCTCTGGGGAGCATATTATACTGTGTGGGGCCTACTGTGGAACATTATACTGGGGGGACGCTCTGGGGAGCATAATATATTGCATGGGGCCACTGTGGAGCAAAATACTGGAGGGGGCACTGTGGAGCATTATACTAGCGGGGGCCCTCTGGGGAGCATATTATACTATGGGCCACTGTGGAGCTTTATACTGGGGGAAGGGACAGTGTGGGGAGCCTGTTACACTCCACAGTGGCCCCACACAGTATATTATATTGTGTGGGGCTTTTCGGGAGCATATGATACTCTGTGGGGCCATTGTAGAGCATTATACGGAGGGGGACTGTGGGGGACCACTGTGGAGCATTATACTGGGGGAACCCCTCTGGGGAGTTTATTATACTGTGTGGAGGTCATTATGGAGCATGTTATACTGTGTTAGGCCACTGGAGCATTATACTGGGGAGGCATTGTGGGGTGCATATTATACTGTATGGAGCATATTATATTGTGTGGGGCTGCTGGGGAGCATATTGCACTGTCTGGTGCCACTAAGGGGTAGTATACTGTGTGGGCCACTGTGGAGTATTATACTGTGTGGAGCCTTACATACCATGTGGGGCCACTATAGGGGGCTCAGGGGAGCATTTTATACTGTGTGGGGTCACTGTGGAGCATTATATACCATGTGGGGAAACTGGAGGGCTCAGGAGAGCATTTTATACTGTGGAGCATTATATACCATGTAGAGCATTATACTGTGGGGGGGGGGGCTCACAATTCCTGCTGGCAGCCCTGTGTGCTATGTCTGCATCACAGCTCCCTCACTATAATCTTGCACATACGTGTAGTGCTCCATGTCATTCCCCATACAGTACTGTGCATGAACTGGAGTTATTGGGGCCTGTACAGTACTATAGGGGCTGACTATACGGGGAACATACTCAGTAACACCAGATAGTCAGCACATATGAAAGATTTCAGTGAAGGAGCCGTGGTGTAGGCTATTAGCAGGAAGCTGTTGGGTGGGGCCCCAGAACAAGTTCCTCTGGTGGGCCTAAGGCCCTTCAGTCCGACACTGTATAACGGAGAACTATTATATATAAGGATGGGTTACTATATATAATTGGGAAACTTAAGTATGAGGGGGCTATTATAAGGGGGAACTATTATTTATAAGATGGGCTATTATTTATAAGGGGGGAACTATTATATATAAGGCATCCATTACAAGGGGGGAGCTATTATTTATAAGAGGAGAACTTTTTATAAGGGGGGTATAATTGTTAAGTGGGCTTATTTATAAAGGGGGCTATTAGTGATAATGGGGACTATTATTTATAAGGGTAACTATTATTTATGAGGAGGCTATTATTTATAAGGAAGCAGTATTATTTTACGTTTTCACAGGTTAATTACACACAATCGTAAATGTTTTTGGCCTAGTTCGACCTTCGTTAGTTAATTGAGATCATAATGAAAGAGTTAACATATATAGAGAGATTTCATAATACACTTCATAATATGATCCATCTTCACAAAATTGTCCATGTATATTACAATCCGAAGAAATAGTAAATACATCAATCTGGCAAAGTTCACAGATTGTGGATATAAAAATGTACAAAAACAGGATATATGTCAAATGGTCGTCCTATATTGTGCATAGAGACAGTCATATCAAGATAATACGGACCACAGAGAAAAGACAGTAAGAGTGAAGACAGCAAAAAATTAATCAGAAAAACTGGTCAAAATAATACAGGTGCATCTCAATAAATTAGAATATCTTTGAAACGTTCATTCATTTCAGTAATTCAGTAATACCATCCATAATCAGCGTCTTCCATGATTGTGTGTCCTACTGAACCAGACTGAGGGACCATTTAAAGGCTTAGGAAACCTTGGCAGGTGACACACTGAATTTACAATACTGAACTGAACTTACAATATTCTAATTTTCTTAGATTTGGGTTTTCATTACCTGTAATCCATAAACACTTGAAATAGAACACTCTGTGTGTAAAGAATCTAGAAAATATAGGAAGGCACTTTTTTAACTTAATTACTGAAAGAAATAAACGTTTCAAAGATATTCTAATTTATTGAGATGCATCTGTCCAAAGTCTGTGTACTGTACAGACTTATATCTCGTGCATCAGATTAGACTTAGTACACAGTTCAGCAATCTGACGTCCTCCTTCTGGTAGGTTTGTAAAGTGATACTCCTAACAGGTGAAGATGTTGATCATATCTGTTAGCCTAAAACTACAAGATAGGTACAACTCACCTGTATCTATTGATAAGTATAGGCAAAATCCTGTGTAGTATTTCAGATGCAATAGTCCAGCATGTTAAAGGGATATATCTCCCAAAAGACAGCTGTAAACAGGGACAAACATTTTTCTACCTGATGGGCCACATTCTTATATGCTGTAAAAGAAGGAGCTACTTATACTATCCATGACCTATGCTCTGGATAGTCGCTCTTGGCTGGATGTTACTATCATATAAGAGACAGATACACACAGTGCTGACACTGGAATCTCTACTGGTCGCTCATGAATTACTTTGGAATAGTCATTATATTTTATATCCAAGATAACACTGACTTCTGTTATGAACAGGCAGGGCCGGTTTTAGACAAAGTGGGGCCCTGGGCAAAATTAAAAGCGGGGCCCCAAATGCTGATATGCAAACAACACCATCGTCTTGCAGTGGCAACCCCTATAATAACGCCTCCTTTCTGCCAACAAAAAAGTAATAACAAGCCCCATTTTACCACACACAATTCAAATGAGCACCTTTGTACCACCTAATAGATTTTTGCACACAGTCATCAGTTATTATAGCGCCTCCTTATAAATAATAGTCTCTGCTTATAAATAATATTACACCTTTATCAGTAAAAGCTCCCTTATAAATAATAAATAGTGCCCTGTATCGGTAATATCCCCCTTATCAGTAACAGTCACCCCGTAAAAATAATACTGCTCCCTTATAAATAATAGCCCTCTCATAAATAATAGTTACCCTTATAAATAATAGTCCCCATTATCACTAATAGCCCCCTTTATAAATAAGCCCACTTAACAATTATACGCCCCTTATAAATACTTCCCCTCTTATAAATAATAGCTCCCCCCCTTATAATATATGCCTTATATATAATAGTTCCCCCCTTATAAATAATAGTCCGTCTTATATTAATAGTCCCCCCTTATAATAGCCCCCTCATATTTAAGTTTCCCAATGATATATAGTAACCCAACCTTAAATATAATAGTTCCTGCCTTATAAATAAGAGCCCCCTTATATATAATAGTTCTCC
The DNA here is from genome assembly GCA_947044405.1 of Leptodactylus fallax. Lineage (NCBI taxonomy): Eukaryota > Metazoa > Chordata > Amphibia > Anura > Leptodactylidae > Leptodactylus > Leptodactylus fallax. Next base: position 129,410 of record CAMRHE010001080.1, read on the forward strand.
ATTATCATTATACAGTGTCGGACTGAAGGGCCTTAGGCCCACCAGAGGAACTTGTTGTGGGGCCTCACCCAACAGCTTCCTGATAATAGCCTACACCACAGCTCCTTCACTGAAGTCTTACATATGTGCTGACTATCTGGTGTTACTGAGTATGTTCCCAGTATAGTCAGCCCCTATAGTACTGTGCAGGCCCCAATAACTCCATGGCCAGTTCATGCACAGGACTGTATGGGGAATGACATGGCCATGGAGCACTACACGTATGTGCAAGATTATAGTGAGGGAGCTGTGATGCAGACTTAGCACAAAGATCTGCCAGCAGGAATTTTGAGCCCCCCCCCCCACAGTATAATGCTCCACATGGTATATAATGCTCCACAGTATAAAATGCTCCCCTGAGCCCTCTAGTTGCCCTACATGGTATATAATGCTCCACAGTGGCCCTACACAGTATAAAATGCTCCCCTGAGCCCCCCATAGTGGCCCCACATGGTAAATAAGACTCCACACAGTATAATACTCCACAGTGGCCCACACAGTATACTACCCCTTAGTGGCCCCAGACAGTACAATATGCTTCCCAGCAGCCCCACACAATATAATATGCTACATACAGTATAATATACACCCCACAGTGCCCCCCCAGTATAATGCTCCAGAGTGGCCTAACACAGTATAACATGCTCCACAATGGCCTCCACACAGTATAATATACTCCCCAGAGGGGTTCCCCCAGTATAATGCTCCACAGTGGTCCCCCACATTATAATATGCTCCCCACATTCCCCCCAAGTATAATGCTCTACAATGGTCCCTCAGAGTATAATATGCTCCCGAGAAGCCCCACACAATATAATACACTCCACAGTGGCCCCACACAGTATAACAGGCTCCCCACACTGCCCCTTCCTCCCAGTATAAAGCTCCACAGTGGCCCATAGTATAATATGCTCCCCAGAGGGCCCCCTTAGTATAATGCTCCACAGTGCCCCCTGCAATATATTATGCTCCCCAGAGCGTCCCCCAGTATAATGCTCCACAGTAGGCCCCATGCAATATAATATGCTCCCCAGAGGGCCCCCTAGTTCCCCCCCCTGAATAATGCCCCACAGTGGCGCCACGCAATGTAATATGCTCTGCAGATGGCCCCCCCTGAATAATGCTCCACAGTGACCCCACACACTATAACATGCTCAAGAATGGCCTCCACACAGTATAATATACTGCCCAGAGAGGTTCCCCCACTATAATGCTCCACAGTGGGCCAAACCAGTATAATATGCTCTCCAGAGGGCCCCCCAGTATAATGCTCCAAAGTGACCTCACATAATATAACATGCTCTCCAGAGTCCCACCCTCACATTATAATGCTGCACAGAGGCCCCATAGAATATAACATGCTCTCCAGAGGGCCTCCTCCCCCAATATAATGCTCCACAGTGGCCCCACACAGTATAATATACTGGGGGGGCCCTCTGGATAGCATGTTATACTGTGTAGGACCACTGTGGAGCATTATATTGGGGGAGGAGGTCCTCTGATGAGCATGTTATATTCTGCGGGGCCTCTGTGGAGCATTATAATGTGGGGGGCTCTGGAGAGCATGTTATATTCTGTGAGGCCACTTTGGAGCATTATACTGGGGGGCCCTCTGAAGAGCATATTATACTGTGTGGGGCCACCGTGGAGCATTATACTGGGGGGGCCTCTGGAGAGCATATTATACTCTTTTGGGCCACTGTGGAGCATTATACTGGGGAAGGGGCCCTCTGGATAGCATATTATACTGTGTGGGGCCCCTCTGGATAGCATAATGCTCCACAGTGGCCCCACACAGTATAATATGCTAACCAGAGGGCCCTTTCCCCAGTATAATGCTCTACAGTGGCCCCACACAGTATAATATGCTATCCAGTGGGCCCCTTCCCCAGTATAATGCTCCACAGTGGCCCCACACAGTATAATATGGTATCCAGAGGGCCCCCCCCCCAGTATAATGCTCCCTAGTGGCCCTACAGACTCTCTTTATTATATTATACTCTGGGGTCTCTTCAGACCCCAGAGTATAATCGAAGGCCCGAGGGAGGTAAGGGAAAATAACAAACACTTATACTTACCTTGCCTTACCTCTCCTGGGGCCTCCTCGCGCTGCTCCACTATCCCCGCCGGCGACCGCTTCCTCTTGCTTGCGGCTGACGTCACGTGTTGTGGATGTCACCGCTGAAGCCCAATCACAGGACCCAGCGGTGACTGACGTGAGGCATGCTGTTAGCATGCCCCACGTGATGGCCAAGCCTCAGCGGTGACGTCCGGAACGCCAGAAGATGACGTCGGACACCTAGGACAGGTGAGTAAAAATGTTTGTTATTTTTACTCATCTCGGAAAGGGGCCCTGCGGTCCCTTTCTGTTATTGATATGGCCGGACATGACTCCGGATCCCGGGGGGCCCCTTTGGGGACGGGGCCCTGGGCAATTGCCCAGTTTGCCCCCCCCTAACGCCGGCCCTGTGTACAGGAATAAGCCTTGTCCTGAGATTTGCTCACAATAGTCAAGAAGTTAATAGGTAATTTTCCCACAGAGGTAATACATTTCCTTTCTCCTTGGGCCATGGATCTTAAAGTGACCCTGCAGGTTTCCCCTTGCTAAGACTCATTCATCACAGTATATGTGTAGCCATCATCTAATAATCACATTATTTAGTGATCTGTATTTTATGATCATTCATTATTTGCCATAATGGAAATCGGCTCCTGGTAAGCCTGGGTTTATACACCGCACCCAATGTGAGGAGGTAAAACTGCAGGGAGTAGGGAGAGTGCAGCAGAGTGAGCCAATCGTGAGACATCTGGTGTGTCTCAGACAGGGCTGAACCTAGCCTCTTTGCTGCCTGAGGCGGACAATAGAAAGGCGCCCCCCTCCAAAAAAAATAAAAATTTGAGTTTCCATGCAACTAGCTTCACACACTGTTATCGTCACACAATAAACATACACAATTTGTTATAAAACAGTTTTTAAGAATTCTTCTTCCTGTATTACTTCAGTATCAGATCAACAACACGGCATTAACAATGAAAGTAACTTCACACATCTTCTGCTTGGTGGATGGACGAGCCCACGTGGCCCCCATTCTCTATAATAGGAGCCCCGTAGATAGCTGAGTACTGGACTTTGGGTATCTTTGGCACTCCCATTGAAGTGAATGAGAGCCACGCGGGTTCGTCCATCCACCAAGTGACACACCTATATATATGGCTGCGGACAGGCTGAATTCCCACCCAGTGGGGGGAAAAACAATTCTCAGGCTCAGTGGGGGTCTCAGCAGACAGACCCCCATCACTCAGGTATTTATCCTCTATCATTTAGGTGAATACAGGGCAGTAACATTTTGTGACTTACAGGTGACGTCTCTGACTAATCGGTCACATTTCCGTTCTTCCCTTTGGACCGCCATGACCACTTCTTCCAGCTGTGACTTGTCTCTGTAAAGTTTGGAACACAGACATATTTGGCTCCTCACTTTTCCAGGCACCTGACCCACATTGTCCTCACCTGCACCCCCATCCTCCTGCTACCCCCAAATATAAAATATATGATATAAGCACATAGAATGAATAATACTCCCAAGTGTATCTTTACATTAATAATGTCCGTGTGTACCCTGTATAAATAGTGCCCCTTATTAATAATGCCCCAGGTGTTTCCTAATTAAAAGGATTTCCAGGTCATTAATAAAAAATCAGTGGGGCTCAAAAATCTGAGACCCCCACTGATCAGCTGTTTGAATGAACCGTGGTACCTGTGTAAGTGACCGTGACCCCTTCTCTGTTTACGTAGTGTCATTCATCTCATAGCGGCCATGTAATGTAACTACAGCCTCGTCCTATACACGTCTATGTGACAAGGCTGGAATTACATCACACTGTCACTATAAACAGACAGCGTGTGATATAAACAGGCGCCATAGCCCCTTCAAACTGCTGATCAGAGGGGAAAGCTCCTTTAATAAAGCCCATTTGTCACCTTAAAGGGGTTTCCAGGATAATCACTTTTTTAATATGAAGCCAAAGAAGGTGCTCCGGTGTCTTCCAGCACATTCCAGTCCTGCTGCTCCGGTGTTTTCTTCCAGCAGAAGTCCCAACAGCACTGTGACGTCCCATAACAGCGACCTCTGCGGTGATGTGTGGTGGGGACTTCCGCCAGAAGAAAACACCAGAGCATCAGAACCAGACCGAGGAGAGAGACTTCAGAGCACAAGGATCAGGTGAGTAGGGTTTTTTTATTTTTATCACTTTCCCCAGTCTCATATTAAAAAATTGGTTATCCCAGATAACCCTTTAATTAATTGCCCCATTATATTATGCCACTGATTCCTCCTGACATAAATACTGCTCCCCTAATGACCCTTTATATAAATGATGCCCCCTTCTATTCATAATGTCCCCTAATTCCCCCTTATATAATTGATGTCCCCTAATGAATGCTTATATAAATGACCACCCCCTTATATATATAATGCTCCCTAATGGCCCCTTATATAAATACCCCCCTTATATTAATAATGCCCTTATATAATTAACACCTCTTAAGTTCATAAAGCCCCCTTATATAAAATGCCCCTTCCTAACGACCCCTTATCAGAAGTCTAACTAGCAAAGACTGGGCCCCCCAGCAAACTTTTGACTTTCCCCCCCAACAGCATAGCACCCCCTTTCCTGGCACTCACACAGTGTAACGCCCAATTTACACACACTATAATGGCCCATAGCAGCGCATGCACACAGTATTATGGCCCACAGCGGCCCCTGCACACGGTATTATGGCCCACAGCGGCCCCTGCACACAATATTATGACCCACAGTGGCCCCTGCACACGGTATTATGGTCCACAGCGGCCCCTACACAGCACTATGGCCCACAGTGGCCCCTTCACATGGTGTTATGGCCCACAGCATCCCCTCCACACGGTATTATGTACAACAGCGGCTCCTGCACACAGTATTATGTCCCATAGTAGCCACTACACACTATTATGCCCCCAAGAACTTTTATTATACTCGGGGATCTTTTCAGAGACCCAGAGGAGGTGATGAACATAAAACCCACTGTTACTTACCTATTCTGCACTCCGACGCACTCCCTGCTGCTTTGAGCCCTCTTCAATGTCGGCACAGACGTCACATGGGCCAGGCCAGCGTCATTATGCATTGCGACGCTGGCCTGGCCCACGTGACACCTGGGACGTCACCAAAGCTTCCCCAAGACTGCTGGGAGCCACACTGGATTGCAGGAGAGGTGAGTAACACTGGTTTTTATGTTTGTCACCTCCCCTGGGCCTCCAATCAATATACTCTGGGATCTGAAAAGATCACTTGATGGAGCTGCTGCCTCCTCTTCTTGACCCGTGCATAGGACTTCTGCGTCTCAGCACAGGAGGCGTGATGACATCATAGCATCGCCACCTGCACTGAGAAGCAGATGTTTCCTAAGCCAGCCTGCTTAGCTTTTTTTTTTTTAAAGCGGCCTGTCTTGGGCTGGTTTAGGTTAAATAAATAGTGAAAATGCCGCCCCTCCAAGCAGTGACTGATAGTGCCGCCTGAGGAGGCCACCTCACTTGACCTCATTAGAGGTGCGCCCCTGTATGGCAAGCTGCTTTATGTAGCCTGTCATACAAATGCTGATATTTTGCAATGCATTAGCATTGTAATGCATTGCATTAGTGATCAGACCCCCCGGAGTTCAAGACCCCTAAGGGGTCTAATAAATGCTAAAAAAAAAGTTAAAAAAAGTTAAAAAAATAAAAAATATGAAAAATTCAAATCTCCCTCATTTTCCTAGAACATATATAAAAGTACTTAAATACTGTGAAACACATACACATTAGATATCCCTGTGTCCAAAAACGCCCGGTCTACAAACTTCTAAAAATATTTTTCCTGTACGGTAAACGCTGTAGCGGGAAAAAAAGATCAAAAGTGCCAAACCGACGTTTTTTCACTCTTTTGCCTTTGATAAAAATTTTAATAAAAAGTGATCAAAGCAATAGCAATTCCCTGTAATGGTATAACTAAAAAGTATACCTGCCCCGCAAAAAAAAGCATCCCTGTACTGTACTCGGAAACATAAAAAAGTTACATGTGTCAGAGTATGGTGACTTTTAGAAAAAAAAATTTTTGACGAGTTTTAGATTTTTGTAAAGGGGTTAAAATGAAAATAAAACCATATAAATTTGGTATCCCCGGGAATCGTACCGAAACATAGAATACAGGGGACATGTCATTTTGGCTGCAGAGTGAACACCATAAAAATGAAGCCCATAAGAAACTTGCACAAATGCACATTTTCTTCAAATTCACCCCATTCTGAATTTTTTTCCAGCTTCCCAGTACATTGTACAGAATAATAAATGGTAGCATCATGAAGAAAAATTTGTCCCACAAACATTAAGCCCTCATATGGCTCTGAGAACGGAAAAATATAACAGTTATGGGGTTTGGAATGGGGGAGTCAAAAATGAAAATTGAAAAATTCCTCTGGCGGGAAGGGATTAAAAGGGCAACGTGAGGGACGTTGCAAAAATTGTTGACACAATGATGTTAGATAGATTTATAGATAGATAGATAGATAGATAGATAGATAGATAGATATTTAATATGCTCACTTTGCATGAGATTGTTGCTTGAAAAAGGCTCCAAACAGGAGTGGAAACATCACATGCATCTTGGTTAAATAAAGTACCCCACTTTTTTAATTATGTAAAAAATGGCCTTACTCCATGTATAATATATATAATAGTTTTAATTTTTTCATCAATAGAGTGACATGTAGTGTATATCCCGCTATGGACCCACTCCAGTTTGCTTATCGGCCGGGCATTGGGGTAGATGATGCCATCATCCATCTTCTGCACAGGGCTCTGTCTCACCTGGAGAAACCAGGGAACACAGTGAGAATAATGTTCTTTGACTTCTCCAGTGCTTTTAACACCATACAGCCCAGGTTATTGAGGGACAAGCTGGGCCTTGCTGGAGTGGACCACCACCTCTCCAACTGGATCCTAGACTACCTCACAAATCGACCTCAATACGTGAGAGCCCGAGACTGTGTGTCAGGTACAGTGATCTGTAATACGGGGGCACCTCAGGGTACGGTTCTCGCCCCTTTCCTCTTCACACTGTACACTGCAGATTTTAGGTGCAACTCATCCAGCTGCTACCTACAGAAGTATTCTGACGACTCTGCAATAGTGGGTCTCATCACAGATGATGATGACAGGGAGTACAGAGAACTGAACCGGGATTTTGTGGACTGGTGCCACCGGAACCACCTGAAGATTAACGCGGGGAAGACCAAGGAGATGGTGGTGGACTTCCGCAAAGGCAGAAGCCCTCCTAAACCAGTGGACATCCTGGGGACGGGCATCGAGATTGTGAACACCTATAAGTACCTGGGTTTGCTCCTTAATAATAAGCTGGACTGGGCAGATCATATGGAGGCCCTGTACAGGAAGGGCCACAGCAGGCTCTACCTGCTTAGGAAGCTGAGAGCCTTTGGAATCCGGGGGGCACTTCTTACAACTTTCTTCAACTCGGTAGTGGCATCAGCCATCTTCTTTGGAGTGGCCTGCTGGGGGAGCAGTATATCAACCAGGGACAGAAATAAACTTGACAAGCTGATTAGAAGGGCCAGCTCTGTCCTGGGGAGCCCACTGGACCCAGTGCAGGTGGTGGGTGACAGAAGGATACTGTCCGTGGTGAGCTCCATGCAGAAGAAGAAGTCCCATCCCATGCATGAGACTGTGATCGCGCTGAGCAGTACTGTCAGTGACCGACTGCTCCACCCTAGGTGTGAGAAGGAGCGCTATCGGAAGTCTTTCCTCCCCACCGCGGTTAGGCTGTACAACCAACACCGACCTAAGCGGAGATCATTACACACAGAGAACTGAAAATATCTCTCTGCCTGTTAAATCCCCCCCCCCCCCCCCCTGCTACGCCCTATCTGTCTGTCTGCTATCAATGTAATGCCTCTTACCTTGGAATATTCCTGTACATGTTGTATTTGTATTTGTATCTTTTTATCTTTGCTGCTGTAACACACTGAATTTCCCCATTGTGGGACTATTAAAGGACTATTATTATTATTATTATTATTATTATTATATCTAGGCCCATACCTGGGTTTGTCTGGTAAGAATTAGTGTAGTAATCTGTAAGCAGAACCCCTGAGTATTAGTGGGGATGCACAACGGATTTTCTTCTGTGTAAACCACACTGAAAAACTGCAATAAATCTCTCACATCTGAATGTGACCTCAGTTGGCAGATTTAGACTTTCACTTGGTATTGTACAATGCTTTTTTGCGTTCTTTATCAGGATCTCACATGGATGAGACAGATATTCATATGTACCCGGCAGTTTCACCAAAAACTACCAGAGTAGAATAAACAATGAACTATTTTCCAAGTTGTTATGTAACCTATTATGTAAAAAACTGTTCAAGGTTCTGAATGTTTGGTTAAGAAACATGTAGACACATATACAGGTACTATCTGCTTTTTTATCTCGGCAAATTTTGAGAAAACAGAATTTCTCAGACATTCTTTTATTATAGTGATATAGTTACATAGTTACATAGTAGATGAGGTTGGAAGAAGACATCAGTCCATCAAGTCCAACCTATAACCCTACAGTCCCCTACAGTGTTGATCGAGAGGAAGGCAAAAAACCCCATGAGGCTTATGCCAATTGCCCCATTTCATGGGAAAAAATTCCTTCCCGACTCCAATGTGGTAATCAGTATAAAACCCTGGATTAACTTGTCCTTAACTAAATCTAGAACCCATAACCCGTAATGTTGTTGTGTTCAAGATAGACATCCAGGCCCTCTTTGAACTTGTCCAATGACTCCACCATCACCACTTCCTGGGGCAGAGAGTTCCATAGCCTCGCTGTTCTTCCTGTAAAGAATCCTCTTCTATGTTGCTGGTGAAACTTTCTCTCCTCCAGTTGTAGAGGATGTCCCCTTGTCACTGTCACTGGCCCAGGGGTAAAAAGATCATTAGAAAGTTTTTTGTGCTGTCTCTTCATGTATTTGTACATTGTTATTAGGTCTCCCCGTAGACATCTTTTTTCTAAACTGAATAACCCCAAGTTTGTTAATCTATCGTTGTACTCCAATCCACCCATTCCCCTAATAATGGTCACCCTTCTAAGTACTCGCTCTAGTTTGATTATGTCTTTCTTGTATACTGGGGCCCAGAATTGTGCTCAATAGTCTAAGTGTGGCCGTACCAGTGAATTGTATAGAGGCATAACTATGTTCTTGTCATGATAATCTAGACCTCTATTGATGCATCCCATAATTTATTTGCCTTGGCAACCGCTGCCTGGCACTGATCACTAAAGGTAAGCTTATTGTCCACCACAATCCCCAAGTCTTTTTCATTGGCAGTCTTACCCAGTAATTTACTATTAAGTATATAATAATACATTTTATTTTGTCGACCAAAATGCATAAGCTTACATTTGTCTACATTAAACTTCATTTGCCAAGTCTCGGCCCATGCTTCCAGCTTCCTTATTTCCCCTTATAATATTCTACTATCCTCCTGCAAATATGGACACCCTGCTCTGTAACCCCTCTACCAGGTCATTAATAAACATATTAAAAAGGAGAGGACCCAATACTGACCCCTTTGGCACCCCACTGGTGACTGTGACCCCTCCAATACTGACTCCTGTGGCACCCCACTGGTGACTGTGACCCTTCCAATACTGACCCCTGTGGCACCCCACTGGTGACTATGACCCCTCCAATACTGACCCCTGTGGCACACCACTGGTGACTATGACCCCTCCAATACTGACCCCTGTGGCACCCCACTGGTGACTGTGACCCCTCCAATACTGACCCCTGTGGCACCCCACTGGTGACTGTGACCCAGTCTGAGTATTTACCATTAAGAAGCACCCTCTGTTTCCTATCAGTGAGCCAGTTGTGAACCCAAATGCATATGTTTTCCCCCAGTCCCAACATTCTCATTTTGCATACCAATCTTTTATGTGGTACAGTATCAAAAGCCTTTGCAAAGTCCAGATATACTACATGTACCGCATTACCCATGTCCAGTCTAGAACTGACCTCTTCATAGAAGCTGATCAGATTAGTCTGACAGGACCGATTCCTCATAAACCCATGCTGATTGGGTGTTATAAGATTATTTATATTGAGGTACTCCAGGATAGCAGCTCTTAGAAAACCCTCAAATATCTTACCCACCACAGAAGTCAAACTTACTGGCCTATAGTTTCCAGGCTCACTTTTAGACTCCTTTTTGAAAATTGGCACCACATTTGCTATGAACAGACCCAGTCATTACTGAATCCTTAAATATTAGATATAAGGGTCTGTCTATCACCGTGCATAATTCCCTCAGAACTCGGGGGTCTATGCCATCTGGTCACGGGGATTTCTCTATTTTAGTGTTTTGAAGGCGATGCAGCACTTCCTCCTGGGTTAAACAGTTGACATTTAATGGAGGGTTAACATTACCCCTAATCATGTTGCCGGCCATTGGATTTTCTTGTGTAAACACCGTAGAGAAGAAGACATTTAATAGTTGTGCTTTTTCCTCATCCTCCTCCACCATTACACCTAGATTATATTTGAGAGGGCCCACATTGTCAGCTTTTATTTTATTATTTATGTAATTGAAGAATAATTTTGGATTATTTTTACTTTCCTTGGCAATTATTCTCTCAGCCTTGATCTTCATCTCCTTTATTTGTCTTTTACGCTATTTTTCTCTGATTTAACACAGCTTGTGTGCTAAAAAAAAAAACAAAAACTGGCGTACAAGCCATAAAAAAAGTAACAATTATTTTGCGCAAGTGAAAATTTTTGCTAAAAAATGGTATATGGCAGATATAAGCTAGGTTCACACCTGTATTTGGGTTTCCGTTCGAAGGTTCCGCTTGGGGACCCCATGAATGGAAACCTAATCTGCTTAAAAAAGCGGACACCCACCGAGTTTCCGCCCGAAAAGGGTGGAAAATGCAAAGAGAAAAGCTCTGCTTGCAGGACTTTTCTCTCTGCATTATTAAAGCAAAAATGGGGAACGGAATCCCTAGGCGGAGACCGGGCGCAAGTGTGAACCTAGCCTTAACCTTTTTAACCTTTTAAAAAAAAAAATACCATGCTCACCTGTTCCCGATGCTCCGGTGTCCTCCCAGCGCGGTCCAGTCTGCACTTCTGCTGGTAGCCACATGCAGGACCGGACACCGGAGCATCCGGGGACAGATGAATATGTTTTTTTGTTTGTTTTGTTTTTCACCTCCCCCGGACTAATTATAAAAAAAATAATTATGCTGCACAATCTCTTTAAAGTGAGGGGCATTGGGGGGTATATTAAAGGGGTTGTCTAGGCATCATTTTTTTATGGTCTATCTTCAGGATAGGCCATAAATACCTGATCAGTAGGGGACCGACACCCAGCCCCCAGACCGATCTGCTGTATGGAGCCACTACTGGCGCCCGTCCTGTACACAATACGGGGCCGGAAGCAGAAAGCTCTGTCCACTCTGTATTAGCCGGGCATCTTCCCTGCATCTCAGGACATATTGAAGTCAGTGGAAGCTGACCTGTAGTGAAGAGGGCGGGCAACTATACAGCGGATGGAGCTTTCTGCTTCCAGCTCTGAATTGTGTACAAAATGGGCGCCGGAAGTGGTTCCATACAGCTGATGGGGCCGTGTGTCAGCTGCATGGCATTGTTATTACCTGTAGCCACGCTGTCCCGGTACAGCTGATCTGCAGGGGTCCTAGGGGTGGGCCCCTAGAAACAATTCCACTGGTGGGCCCTAGACATCCCAGTTCGACACTGTAGAAGTGCCTCGCCTCTTGTTGGGTCCTGCACTAGTTGAGATAGGTAACTGTCTTTTATTACTTACAATAACCTGTTCCCTTTGTTGGACCTGCAGGTTTCTGCCTCCCAGTTGATATCTGGGTAGTTGAAATCTCCCATAATAATGACTTTGTTATGCTTTGCGGCCTCATCTATTTGTTTTATTAGTACATTTTCAGCTTCTTCTATTATATTTGAGGATTTATAACAAACCCCAATCAGTATTTTATTATTATTTGTTCCTCCCTTAATTTCCACCCATAAGGACTCCACATATGTCCACACTCCCAGATGTCCTCACGTAGGACTGGCTTAAGGCAGGATTTTACGTATAAGCAAACCCCTCCCCCTTTCCTATTGGTACGCTCCTTTCTAAACATACTGTACCCCTGTATATTTACAGCCCAGTCATAGCTAGAGTCCATCCATGTCTCACTTATTCCCACGTCATATTTCTCTTCCAACATTATCACTTCCAGTTCCTCCATCTTGTTAGTGAGACTTCTGGCGTTAGTATACATACATTTCAAGGATTTATCTTTATCCCTATTCTTCCACTGCCTACTGACTATTCTAACCCCACCCCTGCTCTACCCCCAGTTACATTATTTAGCCCTCTTTCTATTTCTACACTGTCTTGCCCTCTACATCTGTTACCCTCTCCCCCATTCCATAGTTTAAACACTCCTCCAACCATCTACCCATCTTCTCCCCCAGCACAGCTGCACCCTCCCCCATTGAGGTGCAGCCCATCCCTACCATAGAACCTGTATCTCACAGCAAAGTCGGCCCAGTTCTCCAGGAACTCAAACTCCTCCTTCCTACACCAGCTCTTGAGCCTCTTGTTTGCCTCCCTAATCTCTCGCTGCCTTTCCTGTGTTTTACGTGGTACAGGTAGCATTTCTTAAAATACTACCTTGATGGTCCTTGCCGTCAGCTTTCTCCCTAGATCCTTGAAATCGCCTGAAAAGACCCAAGACCCTAAGCATACTGCACTGGAAAAAAAAACACAGGAAATGCCATAAAAAAATTTTTTAAAAATGGATGAAAAAATGGCAAGAAAAAAACACAATATATGTAGAGCCTTTCATATTTTACTATTAAATGGAGTCTATCATTGTCCCCAGCTACTTTAAATGGCTCCCATAGTGCTGTAGATGCTGTTAGCAGAGTAAAAACCATACCTTTCTTAAGTTTCAGAGTCCCAGGGATGTGTAGAAAAAGCACCTTTATTCTTTATTCAAATGAGGATCTTGGAGCACAGGAGGAGTTTCCTTCTATTACTGAGCACTGCTGCATCATCACTAAACACACCCCTCCTTCCCCTGGGCAGTGTGAGGATGAACTGACACTGGGAGGATCAATTCACACTGCCCAGGGGGAGGCGCTGAATGCAAGATGGACGCATTTAGTGATGATGCAGCAATGCTGAGTGCCTGAAGAAAACTCCCCCTGTGCTTCAAGATCCTCATTTGAATAAAGAATAAAAGTGCTTTTTCTCTGCATCTCTGGGCTTCTGAAACATAAGAAAGGTATGGTTTTTATTCTTCTACCAAAAACTAAAGCACTATGGGAGCAGTTTAAAGTAGCTGGGGGCAATGATAGACTCCCTTTAAATATCATATAACCTCTGGCCATGACATTTTCACAATATTTTTCACGGTAAGAAAAGATTGTGTAAAAACACTGCAAAAAATTAAACTGATTCTCTGCTCTGTATGTTTGATCCATGAGGGATTTTTTCACAAATGTATTGACCTCAATGGACGCAAGGGATCCAATAGTCTGATCCATGAAAAATAGAGCATGCTTTATTTATTCATAGATCATAAACTGCATATGGCCAAGGAAGTCAGACATCTGAGTTGGCTTGTCAATCAGCTCTCATTTTCCAAAACAATATTAAAGAGGCTATCCGATTTCTTTAGGATAGGCCATCAATATTAGATCTGCAGGGGTGACGGCAATAGGTAACAGGCCCTATTTACTTACCGATCCCCAGTTCCTGTTCATGGCCACCTCTGCTTCCCCTTCTGCCCTCCAGGGGGCCCAGTGCGTCTCATAGCACGTTGCTGGGGCCCCCTGGGCAAAGGCACCTGTGAACAGGAGCGGGGATCGGTAAGTATGGACGCAGGCAGGCGGCAAGAGTATTCATTGGGCAAACATAAAAACCACTGCTACTCACCTCACCGGTGCGACTGTAGACAGTCTTCGGCCTCTGTAGTGATGTCACAGACATCACATGGGTCAGGTGTGTCGCGACTCATACTGACGCCAGCGTAATCCACGTTTGTGATGTCATTGAAGAGGACTGTAGCAGAGCCCAGGAGAGGTGAGTACCACTGGTTTTTATGTTTCTTTTTTATGTTTCATTATACTCTGGGGTCTGAAATTAAAAATAAATTTTTGCAATATTTGCAAGAACACCGTTGGGCCAGGATGGTACATAATACTGTGTGGAGGGGCCACTATGGGACATAATACTGTGTGAAGGGGCCATATTGGGACATAATGCTCTGTGGAGGGGCCACTTTGAGGCATTATACTGTATGGAGGCTGCTATGGACCATAATACCATGTGCAGGGGCCGCTGTGGGCCATAATATCGTGTGCAGGGGCCGCTGTGGGCCATAATACCGTGTGCAGAGGCCGCTGTGGGCCATAATACTGTGTGCATGCGCTGCTGTGGGCTATTATAGTGTGTGTAAATGAAGCATTATACTGCATGGGGGCCAGGAAAGGGGATGCTATGCCATGGGGGGCCCCAGGCAAAAGTTTGCAGTGGGGCCCAGTCTTTGATAGTTAAATCCCTGAATTTACTGCTGACTGGGAGGCGATACTATCTGGGAGGACATGATCTATACCTTTCTAGTATTTCTGTACATTCAGATCACTTTTAAAGGGGTTGTCCAGTTTCAGTAATTAAATGTTATTGTTTTTTATGATGAAAACTTACACAATTTTCCAATATTTCTCTTCTGGCTGTCATCTATTGTTTACTTCCAATGGATAAAATCAGTCCATGGTCATGTAATGGACACAAAGCTACACAGCTGGTCTTAAAAGCTTTCATTAATGTGCTGCGACTGTGCTGAACGAGCTGTGCACCTGTGTGTCCATCACATGACCATGGACTGTATATCACATGACCATTGACTGATTTTATCCACTGGAAGTAAACAATGAAAACCTGTGAGGAATTGATACAGAAAGTATATTGGAAAATTGTAGAACTTTCCATTATACTGACAAATATTTATTATATTTTATATTCATTATATATTTATTATACATACATTATATTTATTTGCTGAAACTGGACAATCCCTTTAAAATGTTTGTGACTATTAAGTAGGATTCAGAGGATTATTTTGGGGTATATCTTCTGTTAATTGGACTAACTCTATTACAGTATGAAAGCAAATAATAAAATAAACTCTTTATGTAGATTGGCCAATGACTGTCCAAATTCTGGTGCCCTATACTAGGGGGTACTCATCATAGAAATAGTTAGAACCATTTGTCTCTATGTCCTGGGGCATTATTGGACCATGGTCAGAAAAATGATCTTACAAACAAATACAGATAACTTTTTTTTTCCATTAATATGTAGTACTATGGGTGGGGGCGTGTCTAATTGCTGAGCTGAATAGACGTGCCTCTGGTGAGCTTCGGCTAGACTCAGCAAGGACTTCAACTAGACCCAGGAAAAACCTAATTTTCAGACCCCTGAGCACCCCAGTATCACCCCCCTCTGGATCCCAGTCAGCTTTTTCAGGGCGCCACAGGACCAATTCCCAGCCCAAATGGGTGAACCTCCTGCATTCCTGCCTTGGACACCTGCCACCATCTTTGTAGCCCTCACTGCATCCACGAAACATGTCTGTGGGACAGACTGCAGAACCCTTTTCCAACACCAGACTCTCTACCTCAGCCTCTCTGGGACCCCTCTCACCTCATGGCTTACTCACCTGTGGTGCCACTGTATGGGAGACCCAGCATCCTGCAGCCCCGAGACACCAGGAGCCATCCGAGACCTGCACTACACACAAGTTTCTCCTCCAAGCTCGTCCGGGACCTGCAGGTACCGCTGTCCTCCCCTGTAACCCGACTACTTACATAATGGCAGTTCCGATCCTGACTTCATAGCCGCAAGCGGACGCCTTCGCACCCTGCATCGGTCCCCCTGCTTGAGCTATCTGCAAGCGTGCTACTGACACATGGACTCTAGCTAACTGGTGGAGACTGGAAAATCTCTTTTAATCTTAAGATCTCTTAAGTCTCTCTCACGTCTCAACAGGACTCTAGCTGATCTCCACTTGGTCGATACTTGGAGTCCCCTCTACATGGGACTACTCCTACTACTCTTCTGTCCATGACTCCTACCACCGACTTGACTACCTCTTTATGCGACGTAGCTCCCTTGACTTGATACTAGACGTGACCATAGGCAACATCCTTTTCTCCGACCATGCCCCCGTCCTCCTCACTATTAGCTTAAGGGATGTCCCTAAAGGAGACTGGTGCTGGCCAATCAATGAGACGCTACTCAGTGACCCAAACCACGCCCACAAAATTAATATTTCCCGGCGATCGGGGTAATTAGATTATGTCTACTCTTGTCCACAAACAGATAGCCAAGGCCTTTAGGAAGTTCTACCACAATCTTAACAACCTCAACAAGCCAATCAACCTTATCCTACGGGACCCCATCCCCACCCCCCCGCCGACCCTCAAGCATTGATCAATGCCTTCTTAGATTCTATTCGTCTACCCAGACTTAGCAACTCAGACGGACTCGCCCTACTTGCACCCTTTACAGAGACAGAACTGGCTAAAGTTCTGTCTTCCATCCCCTCCGGAAAAAGTCCAGGCCTGGATGGGCTTCTTATTTCCTACAATAAAAGGTTTCAAGAGATCTTACTTCCACACTTCACCTCCCTCTGTAATTCCCTTCTGTCTGGGCGCTCACTTCCCCCCCAATCCATTGAGGCTTTTATCACTATACTTTCCAAGGAAGGTAAAGACCTTAAACAATGTGGAAGCTATAGATCCATCTCGCTACCCAATACTGACCTCAAATGGTGGGCAAAGACATTAGTCTCACGCCTGTCGCACTTTCTCCCATCTCCTATTGGAGGCCAGAAGGCACGGTTTTGCGTGGCAGACAGGGTAGAGACAACACCTGGAGGGTGCTTAGACTCATTGAATATACTAGATTGACCAAGACTTCCCTAGTACTGCTGAGCACAGATGCTGAAAAAGCCTTCGATAGAGTTAACTGGTCCTTCCTCACTACCGTTATGACGAAATTTGGTCTTCCCGAAGAGTTCATTGATGCTGTTTTCACTCAATACCTGAATCCTAGTGCAAGACGAAAGCTAAACAGCACCCTTTCATGCCCATTCTCAATTAGAACACAACAAGGATGCCCCCTCTCCCTCACATTGTTCATAATGGTTATGGAAACCATCATACAAAGCATCAGGCAGGACCAGACAATCCATGGAATCACTGTTGACGACTTTACCCATAAAACTGTGGCTTTCGCCGATGATCTGCTAGTCCTCACCATGAACTCTGAACACTCCCTACCCCGACTTACCGACCTCTTCATGCAATTTGGGCTAGTGTCCAACTATAAAATAAACTTTGGCAAATCTGAAATTTTAAACATTACAGTTCTGGATCCCCTGCGATCGAACTCACTATATAGCTGGGCCCAATCAAACATTAAGTACTTGGGCATATATCTCAAGACACAAATGACCCGTTTTCCCTTAACTACCGCCCTCTAATACAAGACATCCAGACTCAACTATCGACTTTACAGATCCCATATGTCTTGTGGCTGAGCAGAAAAAATTTATTGAAAACGTACATTCTCCCTAAACTACTGTACCTATTCCGCATGCTTCCCTTCTGGCTCCCCAGATCATTCTTCGACAAGGTGAGATGCTTATTTTCCTCCTTCCTCTGGCACCATCCCCAACTCACACATTCACAATTAATCCTACCACCTTCAAAAGGTGGTGTGGGTCTCCCTGATTTCCTCACTTATTATCATGCCTACCAATTTAGAACGATGGCTGCTGCTCACATGGCACTCGAGTGACAACCTAGCTTTACAGCTTGAGACCTCCCTCATGTCCCTGGCAGACAAACTATCACTATGGGGTATTCAGCCCCCCTCACCAACCATTAGCTCCCTTCTCCATAGTGCAATAACCTCATGGCACGCAATGCAGAAACCCCGGCCATTACTCTTCAAATCACGACCCACGTTACCGCTAGCTTTGTTACCATTTATGTCTAATCGTAAACTATATATTTATCCCACCTTTTGGGATGGACTGCAATACCACATCCTGTCCTCTTTCTTTGATAAAGTCACCCAGCTGGCCCCTTGTCCAAAAAACTGGTCTGGTACTGAGGGATTTCCTGCAAACCAGGGATTTCACATCTACCTGTGACACTTACCTTGCAAAGCACTCCACTATACTTTATCCTGGCTAGAGTCTCTGTTACTGGTCCATTAGAAACCAAAGGGCCTCTGCTCTAAACTCTACCAATTTCTCCTTTCCCGGGCCACTGAGGATACACCTAAGTTTTTGTTACGATGTGAAGGGGAAATAGGTCGGTCTTTCTCTCCCCAAGAGAGGAGACAGTTACTGGCCAGTGCACATGGTTTCTCTCACTGTGTCCGAATACAAGAGAATTCATACAAAATGTTAACTCACTGGTATAAAACTCCGATGTGGCTACATAACATTGATCCCTCAGTGCCAGATACCTGCTGGCATTATGAGAAGGAGGCAGGTAGCTATTTACACATTTGGTGGCACTGCCCACTAATAGCACCCTTTTTGAGTAAAGTACTGGATGACACTAGTAGGATTTGCTCTCACAACATACCTGTAACACCAGAGCACATCCTGCCATGACTCCCACAGGTTGACTTTCACCCCCGTAAAGTCAATCACTTATTAACCGCAGCCAAGCTCCTGATACCCGCCCTCTGGAGGACCACCACCCCACCATCCTGCTCACAATGCGTCAACAAGATCATCGACATTGGTAGGATGGAAGAACTTGTACATTGTAACTGCATGTCCAGAGAGACATTCCTTAAAACATGGACCCCATGGCAGTCGCATAAACGGACACTCTCTGAATAGCAGTTACTCATACTATCCTCATTTGAACAATTATTCTTCCCAACTTGCATCATCTGCCTTATTCATGCCCTCAACTAAGGTCCAGCCATTTACTCATTCTCCTTCCCTCCTACCCTCTTTTTGGTGTCTGAATGATGCAGCCCACGGACTCGCAGGAGTCTGCTTACACCCCACCCCCTCCACCTCCACCTCTCTTATACTTGCCTCCCCCTATTCCCTCTCCTCCGTGGTTATGCATAAATGAAAAAATATTGCGTACAAAATTTTATATGTGTATACTGCACTGGCTGATTCTTGTACCCTGTAAACTGTACTCAATAAAAATAGTTTTGGGAAAAAACCATATGTAGTTGTTCTGCCCAATGGATCAGAATCTGATGTTAAAAGTGTATAATCTCATTTTACATACTTGTGTTAATGTATAGTCTAATTAGGTTATAGCACCATGTAGTGGTCTTTCAGTTACATTACCTGTTGAATTCTCCTTATGAAGCTATTGCATTATGGGAGCTACAATGCACTCTGGGTAAAGCAAGGCATTCTGGGAGCAAGAAACCTGCCCACAAGACATTGGGATGCCATCTCTTGCACTACTCCACACTTGAGCTCCATTATCCTTGTGCAAGCATATCTGGTAGGAATTGTCTTATTCCTATGTGAATGTATGTAGTGTTCAAGACTGTTAGTGAGCCATGTATATCTTAATCAGGATGTATTACTGTTAGTTATATGTGTATATGTATAGGCTTCCATCTTACCATGTGCTTTCACTGTTGATTTTAAGTGTCATGGCCATATATTCATGCTCAATACTTATACCTATACTTTTGTATTCTTATAGTTTTACCAGAACATATCAAAATCATATCATATCACATCAATATCATCACATTACCATATTTACAACCTGTTGACCAATAAATTGTTAGACTACAGAAAAAACAGTCTGTTTATTTGGAAGACAGAGAAGGTTTATGCTGTATGTCAGACTGCACACTGAGAGAACGTGTAAGAAGACAGAACAGTAAAACAGATGCTAGACACAAGCAATAGTGGATTAGACTATACGGAGACGCTATCACCCACATGGTCGTACATACGGGTATTGCAGCAGCCGCCATACAGTCACAAGTAACGAGTGTGCAACCCTCCAACACAATTCAGACCATGCTGAAATCTGTTTCTATCTGATTGAGGTGCGCACAGAGACATTCAGTGGTCAGCAAGCAGACACGCAATGTCTACCAGCAGGGCATCTTCACTCAGGACGAGGTCCCGAACAAGCTGTTCCAGCAAGTCTTCAATAAAAGAATCTGCTGCTCTCGCTCGTGCAGAAGCTGAGGTGGCAAAAGTAAGATCGTCCTTTGCTTCACAAGAAATGCAACTGAAGCTAAGACAAGCAGATCAAGAAGCAGAGAAAGCACGCTTGCAAGCAGATCAAGAAGCAGAGAAAGCACGTTTGCAAGCAGATCGAGAGGCAGAGAGAGCACGCCTGCAGGCGACTCTGGAAAAACTGGCCGCAGAGAAAGAGGCAGCAGCCGCAATAGCCAAAGCAGAGTTCCTGGAAACCGTGGAGTTTCCCAAATCTGAGAAACACAGCAGTGTACTGGAGTCAGACCTAGATCAACAAGATCCAGCACAGCGCATCTCAGAATACGTCCACCAGCATTCCGGAACAGACAACAACCATGATTCACTTCATCAACCAGCCTATGCAGATTACCAGAGATCCAACCCTGATGAACTGCAGTACCGCAAACAGGAAAGTATGCAACAAAGCCATGTCGACCACAACTACCGATCTACAGAGCAGAAGACACAGCCTCAGCTACAATTAAAAGGATCACCCTTCGCGTCAGAAAGGTATTATACAGACTGTCCTAGGCCAGAAGCTCCCAAAAGGTATGGTGATACACCTCACTCACACCACATCAGCACACCAGCTCATATCGGCAATAACCAAGCCTCCATGGACTTTGCTAAGTTCTTTGCTAAATGAGAGCTGGTTACCAAGGGACTTGTAAAGTTCACTGACCGCGCTGAGAGCTACAGGTCATGGCGAGCCTCCTTCCAGAACGCCATCAAAGACTTGGATCTTTCTTGTAGTGAGAAGTTAGATCTCTTGATAAAGTGGCTTGGAAGTGAGTCTGCTGAACACGCCAAAAGAATAAGAGACATTAACGTAAATTATCCTGACACGGGCCTAAAGATGGTATGGGAAAGGCTTGATGAGTGTTATGGGTCAATAGAAGCTATAGAAAATGCTTTATTTAAGAATATTGATTTTCCCAGAATAGTGAGTAAAGGAGGTTACCAGAAGCTCAGGGAGCTGAGTGACTTGTTAATGGAGGTATGGGTTGCTCAAGCAGAAGGAGATCTACCAGGGCTGGCATTTCTGGACACTGCCAGGGGTGTCAATCCAGTTGTTCAAAAGCTCCCATATAACCTACAGGAGAAGTGGATCATGCATGGTTCCCGTTATAAACAGGTTAACAATGTACCATTCCCTCCTTTCTCTGTGTTTGTAGACTTTGTCAGACAACAGGCGAGAATTAGGAATGATCCTAGCTTTGATTTTACTTTGTCATGTTCCACTGCCCCTGGTGTCAAATCTTATAAAACACCGGTGGCAGTTCACAAAACTAATGTTACCTCCACAGGTTCTTCTGACAGAACGTTCAAGTCTTCTCAAGAAGAGAACAGACCTAAGGATCTCAGCAAGCAGTGTCCCTTACATAAGAAACCACATCCTCTACTAAAATGCAGAGCCTTCAGGGAGAAGTCTCTGGAGGACCGGAAGAGTTTCCTCAAGGAAAACAACATCTGCTTCAGATGCTGCACTACAACGTCACACTTCGCCAGGAACTGTGAGGTCAGTGTCAAATGCACAGAATGTGGTAGCACAGAACACAACACGGCTTTACACCCTGGACCACCCTCACAGATGTCATCGCAAGCTGAGGAGCCAGATGTACAGCAGATGGACACTGACGCAATAGACACCCCGATAGTCAGCTCTCAATGTACAGAGATCTGTAAAGGATTTGTAGGAGGAAAGTCCTGCTCAAAAATCTGCCTTGTGAGAGTCTATCCGCCAGGTCACCGAGATAAGGCTATTAAGATATATGCAATCTTGGATGACCAAAGGTCTTTAGCTAAGTCCACCTTCTTTGACACCTTTAACATAGTAGGCCCTGGTTCTCCCTACTCCTTAAGGACATGTGCAGGTACTGTCGAGACGGTGGGGAGAAAGGCAACTGGGTACAAAGTTGAATCCATGGACGGTCAGACCTGTTTATCTCTGCCAACCATACTGGAGTGCAACCAGATTCCCGACAACAGGTCAGAGATACCTACATCGGAGGTAGCAGCACACCACCCTCATTTGAAGCGTATAGCTCACCTGATACCACAACTGGACCCAGAGGCTCCAATAGTCCTACTCCTCGGGAGAGACATACTACGAGTCCACAAGGTTAGGGGACTAATTAACGGTCCCCAGAACGCTCCATATGCCCAGAGACTGGACCTAGGGTGGGTCATTGTAGGAGATGTCTGTCTAGGAGGAGCACACAAGCCGACTTCAGTCAACAGTATGCTCACTTGCACACTTGAAAAGGGACGTCCTTCTCTCTTCCAGCCTTGTCCGAGTAGTTTCCTGGTAAAAGAGTTGCCACACAGTGCTCCCCTGCCTTATCCTTTCGCAGACCCTTCCTGTGAAGACCATGCCTGTGATGGTGAGCCAGATCACATAGGGTGTACAGTTTTCCATAGGACAAGAGAAGACAACATGGTCACAATGTCCATAGAAGACAGGCTGTTCTTGGACATAATGGATCAGGAAATGGTGAAAGACCAGTCAAAAAGTTGGGTCGCACCTTTACCATTTAAGCACCAGAGACGATGCTTACCCAACAACAGGGAACTTGTCTACAATCGATTTGTCTCTCTCAAACAGAAACGTCAGAGGTCACCAGAGACAAGACAACATTTCTTTGCCTTCATGGAGAAGATATTTCAGAACAACCATGCAGAAATTGCACCTGCGCTTCAGGACTCTGAGGAGTGTTGGTACTTGCCCATATTCGGTGTGTATCATCCAAAGAAACCAGGTCAGATAAGAGTAGTATTTGACTCAAGTGCCAGGTGTGACAGTATCTCGCTAAATGATGTCCTACTGTCAGGTCCAGACCTCAACAACAGACTTCTGGGAGTGCTTCTCCGCTTCCGCAGAGATTCGGTGGCATTTATGGCTGACATACAACAGATGTTTTACTGCTTTCTTGTCAAGGAGGAACACAGAAACTTCTTGAGGTTCTTTTGGTACCGTGACAATGACCCTTGTAAAGACATTGTGGAGTATCGGATGAGAGTGCACATCTTCGGAAACAGTCCTTCCCCTGCAGTTGCCATCTATGGTCTTAGACATTCAGCCAGAGAGGGTGAAACAAGGTATGGGTCGGACGTCAGATCCTTTGTGGAAAGAGATTTTTATGTGGACGACTGCCTGAAATCCACACCCACAAGTGAGTCTGCAATCAGTCTCCTCAAAAGGGCTCAGGAAATGCTTGCTCTGTCTAATTTGAGGTTGCACAAGATTGCTTCCAACAGCCACGAATTAATGGAGGCCTTTCCCTCTCAAGATCACTCAAGTGACCTAAAGGACTTAGATCTAAGCACTGATTCCCTTCCCATGCAGCGGAGCCTTGGATTACTCTGGGATTTAAAGGTAGATGCATTCACCTTCCAAATCAGCAAGGAAGAAAAGCCTTTCACACGCAGAGGTGTCTTGTCGATCATAAACAGCTTATATGACCCTCTGGGATTTGTAGCTCCTGTTACTATCCAAGGTAAATGGATGTTAAGAGACTTCACCCAAGAGAAATCTGATTGGGATGATCCTCTTCCTGTAGGAAAAAGAGACCTGTGGGCAGGTTGGAGGAAGTCTCTGGAAGCTTTGTCCAGCCTCCATGTGACACGACCTTATGCTTCCGTACCATCAACAGAAGTCAAAATACAAAGACTTTGCATCTTCTGCGATGCTTCAGTCAAAGCGATTGCAGCAGTGGCATACCTAAAAACTATAGACGTTGAAGATCAATGCCATATAGGATTCGTCATGAGCCGGACAAAACTGGCGCCACTCCGTGAACACACAATACCCAGGCTAGAACTCTGCGCTGCTGTGCTTGCAGTGGAGTTGGCTGAACTCGTAACGACAGCAATGAACTTGGAAATCAAGGAAGTTGAGTTCTACACGGACAGCAAGGTAGTCCTAGGGTATATCTGCAACGAAACCCGACGCTTTTATGTCTATGTCAGCAATCGGGTTCTAAGGATCAGGAGATCCACTTGTCCTAAGCAGTGGCATTATGTGCCTACACATCATAATCCAGCGGACCACGCGACCAGATCTGTCGCGCCAAGCCACCTTAAAGACACAACATGGTTTACGGGTCCTAGATTCTTATACCATCCAACATCCCGCGTTGCCAGATCAGATGCATTTGAACTAATAGACCCAGACGCCGATGAGGAAATCCGCCCTCAGGTATCCGTTTTGCGCACGGTGACTTTGGACCAACACCTCAAATCCCATCGTTTCAGCAAGTTCTCAACCTGGAAGTCACTTGTTCGTGCGGTTGCTTGTTTAGTTCATGTAGCTGAGTCTTACAAGTCGACGTTACCTACGGGACAGAAACCCTGCAAAGGTTGGCATCACTGTAGACATGCTTTTACTGCTCCCAACTTAGAGAAGTCCAAGACCTTGATAATTCGCACAGTACAACGGGAGTGTTATGCCAAAGAAATAGACCACCTCAACAAAAAGCAATCCATTCCTAAAGACAGTGCTTTGAAGAAGCTTGATCCAATCATCGACCAAGATGGGTTGCTCAGAATAGGAGGCCATCTTCACGAAGCCAAAGTGGAATTTATGGAAAAACATCCACTAATAATTCCTGGACATCATCATGTCACAACGTTGCTTGTGCAACACCACCACATTCAAGTGAAGCACCAGGGCCGATTGTTTACTGAGGGGAATCTACGAGCTGCTGGACTGTGGATAGTTGGAGCAAAGAGATGTGTGAGCAAACTTATCTTCAACTGTGTTACTTGTCGCAAACTTCGTGGCAAGTTTCAGAATCCGAAGATGGCCAATCTCCCACCTGACAGACTCAGTACAGATCCTCCTTTCACTAACGTAGGTCTGGATGTATTCGGTCCTTGGTCTGTAGCTACACGGCATACTAGAGGAATCCATGTCAGTGCGAAACGCTGGGCAGTTCTGTTTACTTGTATGTCCAGCAGAGCTGTCCATATAGAAGTGATTGAATCGATGGACACTTCAAGTTTCATAAACGCACTTCGACGGTTTATCGCCATCAGAGGGCCTGTAAAGCATATTCGTTCTGACAGAGGTACAAATTTTGTTGGTGCAGTGGAAGAACTTCAAATTCCCTCCAACTTAGACACTACCAATGTGGAGAGATACTTAAGTGAGCAAGGATGCATCTGGACTTTCAATCCACCACATTCTTCTCACATGGGAGGTGCCTGGGAGAGAATGATAGGGATAGCACGCAGAATCTTGGACTCAATCTTCTTGCAAGTGGGGAGTACAAGACTCACCCATGAGAGTTTAATGACATTCTTGGCAGAAGTTTCAGCCATCATGAATGCTAGACCATTAACTACGCTATCTAGCGGCTCTGGAGATTTGACTATTCTCACTCCTGCCATGTTGTTGACGCAGAAAACCAGTGTTCTGAGTGCACCATCTGGAGATTTTGGTGACAAAGACCTTTACAGACGACAATGGAGGCAAGTGCAAAGTCTCTCCAATGCTTTCTGGGACAGATGGAGGAAGCAGTACATCTCCACCTTACAACCAAGGAGGAAGTGGCAGACTAACAAGCGAAACATTAGACCTGGAGACGTCGTGCTCATGAAAGACAGCCAGTTGCACCGGAATGAGTGGCCACTGGGCCTCATCACTCAAACTTTCCCAAGCAAAGATGGGAATGTACGTAAAGCCGAGGTCAAAGTGTGGAAGCTTGGCGAGAGTAAGCTATTCCTCAGGCCAGCAGCTGAGCTTGTTGTATTGTTTTCACAAGAGGAGCCTAATAGTGGCATCTCTTGATACCAGAAGGGAAGTGTTCTGCCCAATGGATCAGAATCTGATGTTAAAAGTGTATAATCTCATTTTACATACTTGTGTTAATGTATAGTCTAATTAGGTTATAGCACCATATAGTGGTCTTTCAGTTACATTACCTGTTGAATTCTCTTTATGAAGCTATTGCATTATGGGAGCTACAATGCACTCTGGGTAAAGCAAGGCGTTCTGGGAGCAAGAAACCTGCCCACAAGACATTGGGATGCCATCTCTTGCACTACTCCACACTTGAGCTCCATTATCCTTGTGCAAGCATATCTGGTAGGAATTGTCTTATTCCTATGTGAATGTATGTAGTGTTCAGGACTGTTAGTGAGCCATGTATATCTTAATCAGGATGTATTACTGTTAGTTATATGTGTATATGTATAGGCTTCCCTCTTACCATGTGCTTTCACTGTTGATTTTAAGTGTCATAGCCATATATTCATGCTCAATACTTATACCTATACTTTTGTATTCTTATAGTTTTACCAGAACATATCAACATATCAAAATCATATCACATCAATATCATCACATTACCATATTTACAACCTGTTGACCAATAAATTGTTAGACTACAGAAAAAACAGTCTGTTTATTTGGAAGACAGAGAAGGTTTATGCTGTATGTCAGACTGCACACTGAGAGAACGTGTAAGAAGACAGAACAGTAGTACTATGCAGTATATTTGAGCATTATTGTTGCTTTACCTGATGTTTTGGAGGATGGACAATGTGCTGCCTAATGTGGTGGACTGTATCATTTACAATGAGCAAAAAACTTGTTAAAATTTGACTCCCATCCTATAGATAATGGGGGGAAATTTATCATGAGGGGAATTTTTAAAGCCAGTTTTGCTGGGGACTGCGTTGGCGTCATTTCAGCCAAATTTATCAGTAAGGCTAAGCTCACATCTGCGCCAAAGTCTCCGTAAGAAATCGGAATCGTCAGAAAACACCAGAAATCAGTAGAGAGAAAAGTCTGATATTGTGCAATGCTTTGTGTTTTTTATCAGGATCTCACATGGATGAGACAGACTATTCAGCAGTTTCACCAAAAACTACTTGAGTAGAATGAACAATTAACTTTTTTACAAATTACTATGTAACCTGTCATGTAAAAAAAAAAAAATACTGTCTGTTCAAGGTTCTGAATGTTTGGCCACAGTTTAGAAACATGTAGAAACATTTATTGGCCAGAATTCCTATTGCGAGAAACCATAAATTACACATCAAAGGTATTATGTGCTTTTGTTGCATAATATATCATGTGTTTGTTTCAGCGAATAAGAAAAGGCAAAGAAATATTTCACTATTAAAGTCAAGTCATAAACTGGTTTATTCACAAATATACACAGAGCGGGGAAAGAAGAGGAGCAGAGGTAAGAGATACTGTTATATGATGACAGATTTTATTTATTATGCTTACTTATATAGCGCCATCATATTCTGCAGCGCTTTACAGACATTGACAGTCACTGTCCCATATAGGGCTCACAATCTACATTCCCTATCAGTATTTGTTTGGAGTGTGGGAGGAAACTGGAGGAAACCCACACAAACTCCTTACAGATGTTGTCCTTGGCAGGATTCAAATCCAGGACTCCAGCGCTGACTAAAGGTTAACATTTTACCATTAGGATACTTTCACACACTGTATTTAGCATTCTATAAAATACAGTAAGACTGCTAGTCGAAAAATGAAGATTAGCATGTTACCATTAGGCCACCTACACTCATATTTTTTACATGGCATTTTTCTTTAAAAATAAAAAAAAATTCCAATGTTGCTTGATGTTTTACAATGGTCGGTTTTTTTTTTTTTTGTTTGTTTGTTTTTTATCTTGGCAATTTTTGAGGACACAGAATGTCTGAAAAAACCCAAGACCCTGAGCATACTGCATCTTGAAAAAAACACCAAAGAGACAGAAAACACCATGAAATGTTTTAGAAAAAGGAAAGAAAAAATGTCAAGAAAAAAACGCAATGTACGTACCGTAGGGCCTTTTATATTTTACTATTAAATAACATGTAACATCTGGACATGAAATTTTTAACAACATTTTTCGTGGTAAGAAAATGTTGTGATTAAGGCTAAGACGCCACGTACCGGGCCGTAACAAAAAAGTGCAGCGGAAAAAACCGTGGCGGCACCGCATCACGGTTTTTCCCGCAGCACTTTTCACAGAAAGTCTGCTATAGGGAAACCAATGGTGTTTCCATAGGTATAATTGACATGTTGTGATTTCCAAAACCGCAATGTGTGGTTGGGAGTCGCTAGAATCCCATCCACTTTGCAGGGACTGTAAAACGCTGTGTTTTTTTCCACGGCATTTCTTCTTCGGCCAAATCCCGGCGTTTATGCCTCGTGGGGCCCTAGCCTTAGTCTGATTTTGAAATTTTAGCCAGAATGAAGAAATTTTCAAGAATGGTGCTGCTTTCTATAAGATCTGCTTACCAGCTCTTCAAATCTACAGATTTGGGTGACTTTATTTTGCTAACTTTGAGGTAGGTTGAGTTGTATCAGTTCTTTTGCCACTGTAATAATATGATTGAGGTTTTACTAAGTCTGACAAGGGAAGTCATGTCTATAGATAGAAGAAACTGCTCCATCACATATGTGAGAGCAAGTATGCCTTATCTCCGGAATTCCTATTTATCTGCTAATTTCTATACACGTGGAGAAACCATGGGACTTCTATAAGGTAGATTTTACTTCAGGCTCTAATAAGTATATGCCAACTCCTTTTCTGTTGAGAAAGAAATCCGGTCATTGTGCCACCAGCTGATTGTCTCCTTTCTTGACTCTGTCTTAAAACCCCATGCACAGATATAAAGTCATACTGTAATGTTCTGAAAAGCTTTCAGGAATGATAAAACCTGGCGGTCACCTTATGATTTTGAGTACACACTGAATGCTACTTACTATCATGCGAGTAAAAATTGTTTTAGATCAATGACCGCAAAAAAGGAAGTGCTTGAGATGGCCTTCAAATTTTTATCATACTGAAAAAGCTGTGTATGCGGCGCATACTGATAAATTAAGGATGAACGTTACTGATTATGATGGCAAATATTTTATTTCTGCTCATTAACCAAAGTAAGACCAAATTCATCATCCACCATTTTTTTGTAAATACTGGTGTATTTCTGCATGCTTTAGGTTGTGGGCATGTAATGTGTAGTACTGGCAAACAAGTGATTTCGGATAAAAGGGTAGTCTGGTGAGTTTAGATTCATTTACCTGTTCCCGCAGACTCTAGATGATCGACCTGGGAGTTCCAGTCTTGTTCTGACCTCCAAGTCATGTGATCAGAATTAGCGTTCCGCCCTACAGGTTGCTCCACTTCTCCTCTCCTGATCTCACAGGTAACTACATATTTTATTTTTTTTTTTATATAAATTCTTTATTTTAGATATTATACAGAAATAACAACAAACAAAGATGGTGTGAGCCAAACGAGCGCTTGGCCTCAAGGATCAAGGCATACATCAGTGTCAATACATAGTAACATGGTATCATGAAGTAGATAAATTAGAACATCAGCTGCTGCTAATCAAACAGTTGTCAGGGGGAAAAAGGAACAAAGAGGGGGGAGGAAATGGGAGAGGAAGGGAGAAAGGGGGAGAGAAAGAAAGACAGGGAGAGAGCAAATGTGGGAACCACAAGTTAACACACGAATGACAGACATGCAAGGACCCCGACCCCTCCATAACGGCTGCGTAAACCTTAGATCAGGGTCTACCCGTCAGGTCTCTATAGGCCTGGGATCCCTGAAAGAGAATCCACGGCGTCCAGGCCGCCATAAAGGATTCCCTCTTATCACGAAGGGATGCCGTGAGATCCTCCATGAACTGAATGTCTTCCACTTTGCGAATCCAATGAAGGAGAGAAGGGGGATTAGACGATTTCCATAGCGCTGGGATACACGCCCTAGCGGCATTAACCATATGTCGTAGGGAGGATTTGCGATAGGTACGCAGGGGGTAATCTGAGAGGTGTAGCAGAAAGAAGGCTGGCGTGTTAGGAATGGAAGTTTGGAAAATCTGACCTAGCACCCTATGTACTCCCTCCCAAAAGTCTCTCAATATCGAGCATTCCCAGAAAATATGTAAAAGCGTCCCCTCCTCCGAGCAACAGCGCCAACAAGCGGGAGAGGAGGACGGGAAGAGTCTGTGTAGTTTAGACGGAACATGGTACCATCTAATCAGGATTTTATATCCCGCCTCCTGATAACTGCTAGCCATTGAACTTTTGTGGGTAAACTCAAAAATTCTGGAGCACTGTTGGTCAGAGAAGGTCATGGCCAGGTCGGCCTCCCATCTGATTAAATAGGAGGGCCTGTGACCCGGAGGAGGGAACACCAGGAGCAAATAGAAATCAGAAAGTGAGTGTCTTAGCAGGCCCCTTCCTATGCAGGTCTCCTCAAACCTCGTGGGCTGTCTGTCATACCCCGGGGAGTTAGGTAATGAAGAAAGAAAGTGCGTGAGTTGAAAGACCCGTCATGGGCCAAGTTCCGGAAGGTCCGGCGTGGTGAGTAGTTCCCGGTGAGACACCCAGTCGCCACCAGAGCGAAAGTGTAGAGCCCTCAGTCTGCCCGCCACTGCCGGAATGGTCCTTGAGATAGGCCCGCCATAAAGGCAGGGTTTCCCAGGATGGGTAGTAAAGGTGAAGGGGAGGGGGAGAAACGCTCCCTGCAGAAGAGCGATCTACAAACCCGGAGAGTGGGTCCTATGGTAGGGTGGTGTCTCAGGGCCCCGGGGCGTAGGCAGTCTAACCAGGGGAGCGAGTCCAGGGGGGCGTCAACGAAAACGTTTTCCAGGGAGACCCATTGTTTGTATGGAGCATGACGACACCAGTCCAGCACTCTTTGGAGCATGGAGGCCTCATAATACTTTCAGGGGTCAGGAAGACCTAGACCACCCCATTTTTTAGGTAACGTGAGAGTGGAACGCGCCAGCCTAGCTCGCCCACCCTGCCACACGAAGTTGATTAGGTCACTGTACAGTAACTTAAAAAAACCGGGGGGTATGTGGATCGGTAAAGTTTGGAAGAGGTATAGCAGACGGGGCATAATATTCATTTTGTCTATAGCGCAGCGGCCAAACTATGTGTATGTACCTATGGACCATCTCTTTAGGTCGGATCTAATGGCCCGCAGGAGGGGGAGGTAATTTTTGTCGTAGAGCTCGCCTAGGTCCTTGGGTATCATCACCCCTAAGTACTTGATAGCTATTCTTGACCATCTGAAGGGGAAGGAGGTCTCCAGAGAGGACTGAATCCCCTGCGGAAGCGAAACGTTAAGGGCCTCAGATTTCTGGAAATTAATTTTAAAGTTGGTAAGATGACAGAACCTGTAAAATTCAGACATAAGGGGGGGGAAGGGATTTGGCCGGGTCCTGTAGGAAGAAGAGGAGATCATCTGCATATGCTGCAATTTTCAGGACTCTACTGCCTATCCTTAGGCCACCTATGTCCGGGTTAGATCTGATCTTTCTAAGCAGAGGTTCTAGTGTTAAGACAAAGATCAGGGGGGAGAGGGGACACCCCTGGCGCGTGCCATTCCCTATCGGGAAGGGAGAAGAAATAATTCCGTTAACTCTCGTGGAAGCTGACGGATTGGAATACAAGGAAGCGATCCAGGATCTCATGATCGGGCCAAGCCCCACGTGATCCAGGACCTCAAATAGATAAGACCAGCTCACTCCATCAAATGCTTTTTCAGCGTCAGTTGAGAGAAGACAAAGTGGGAGGTCATGGGTTTTGGCGTAGTATATGGCGTTAATTACTTTTACTGTATTGTCCCTAGCCTCACGTGTGGGGATAAACCCAACTTGATCGGACTGTACTAGGCCAGGCAATAGAGGGGCCAGCCTGCAGGCTATTACCTTAGAGAAGATTTTTAAGTCAACATTAAGGAGTGATATCGGTCTATAGCTGGCACACAACGCAGGATCTTTACCCTCCTTATGTATTACCGTTATATGGGCCCTAGTCATGTCCGGGGGGAGGGTCGCACCTGCCGACAGAGAGTTTAAGGCACGCACCAGGGGGTCCAACAACTCTAATGAGTATTTTTTATAGTAGGAGGCTGGAAAGCCATCGGGGCCCGGGGCCTTACTAGGTTGCATTGTCTGAAGCGCCTGAGCTAATTCTTCCTTAGTTATAGGTGAGTCAAGAGCAGTTTGGGCTTCCGCCGAGAGTTTAGGTATACCGGAGTCTGCTATATACTGTCTCAGAGCAGAGGCCAGGGAGGGGCCATTCGGCTCTGGGGGACATGACGGAAGGTTGTAGAGGGTACGATAAAACTCCGCAAACTCTTCTGCAATACGGTGTGGATCAGTATTACGCCTTCCTGTTGAGTCAGTGACCGAAGGGATATAATTGCGTGTCTTTTGTTCCCTAAGGGACCTGGCGAGCGTGCGGCTACATCTATTTCCAAATTCATAAAAATGGCGCCGTCCCCTAGTCAAGAGATATTTTGTACGTATATCTAGACGTTCTCGTAGTTTTTTACGAGCTACTAGAAGGGCCGACTGGGTATCTATTGCGTGAGTGCGCTTGTGGGCCTGCTCGAGGGAAACCACGTCGGCAATCAGCGCGTCTATCTCTCGAGACCTCTCCTTTTTAATGCGGGACCCATGCTGTACCAGGACCCCCCTAATCACACACTTATGAGCTGCCCATAACGTCAGGGGAGACACTTCCGCTGTATCATTCTCCTGGAAATAGTTGGTCAGGGCAGAGGAGACAGCCTGAGATGTTGGGATGTCTTGGAGCAGCGACTCATTAAGACGCCACTGCCAAGCTCGGGGTCTCGTGGCGGGGGATGTCAGAACAGCATGAACCATCGCATGGTCCGCGAAAGTGATAGGGTCAATCCCCGCTCCGTTTATTAAAGGAACATCTGCATGTCTAACGAAGAAATAATCTAATCTCAAGTACACATCCCTAGCATGGGAATAAAAGGTGTAGTCTCTCGTGTCAGGATGGACCGTGCACCACAGGTCTATCAATTGGTGAGAGAAAAGCAGTCGATGGATACGTCGGAGAACCTGCTTAGGCATGTAGGACGAGCCTCTGGAGATGTCTACTGAGGGGTCCAGGGCTACATTGAAATCTCCTCCTACTAAAAGAGTGCCCTCTGCAAAATCGGCAAGTTTGGCCAGAATGCCTTCCAAGGCGGCTGCCTGATTGGAGTTGGGGAGGTAGACATTGGCTGGAGTAAACAAAGAGCCTGCTAATTCCCCCTTTAAAAATAGGAATCTACCCGAATCATCACGCAAGGCTGCCTTGTATTTCCAGGGAACTAAACGTGCGATAAGAATGCTCGCCCCCCTGGACTTGGACCCCGGGAAACAGCTATGGTATACGTCTGGAAATCTTGGGGAGGAAAAGGTAGGGAACGCCCCCTCCCGGAAGTTAGTCTCCTGGATAAAGGCCACCTGGGCCCTCTTACCCCATAAAAGGTGGAGAAGGGATGATCTCGTCTCGGGAGTGTTGAGACCATTAGCGTTGATGGAGGAAAACACCAGAGAGTCCATGGCGAAGGGCCGGGGTCCTGCAAGGGGAGAAGACAAAAACAAACAACGCACACAGGACTCACAGAGAGAACAGAAAGAGAAGAGAGAGGGAGAGAAAAAAAAAAAAAAAAGGAGGGGGGGAGAAAGCGAGGGAAAGAGAGAGTGCAAAGGGAGGGATCAAGAGACCAAGAAATACAACAATTAATTCCACTCAAGGCTAATCCAAGAGCAGTAAACAGAAAACAGTGGGATAACCCACTTAAGCAGGTCTCGGGAGCACACTGCGGTATACGCCCGGAGAGCTGCTAAGCCTGACTATCGGGGGGAAAAGTAAAAACTCAAATCTAGTTGCCATCCTTTCCCCGAGCACGAGAATGGAAAATGTAATCAATACCTCTCTACTAAGGTGGAAGAGAGAGGGGGGCTGAACCCTTACTAATTAGTAATCCCAGCCGATCAGACGGGGAGGTAACCCCCTATGGGGATATGCCTTACAACTGGGTAGGGGGAACTAAGGCACAAGAAGCTCAACAACTTAAGAAGGAAAGTGGGGAAGAACTTAGTATAAAGGCCTCTAACCGCCCTCTGTTGGATTGAGACCCCCCATACATCCTCCAAGGGGAGATAAAGCTAAAGACCCGCAAGGTGCCCCCTCTCGCACAAAGCATACCAGGTGCCCTGCTCGTCATTAACCAGTATGTGTGTTAAAGGGGAACACCCTAGAAAAATATATCACATTTCAAGTAGACCTCCGCCAGACACCCTCCCCTCGAGGTCGTCTCCGAGACAGGGCAGATGAAGGCGGGCGCCCTCCCGGGGGCACAGGTGGCAGTGGGTAGACCAGCCAGTCAGGGAGAGAGAGTTCAGGCATATCCAGAAACTTCGCCAGCAAAGTCTCTTGTTCCGGAGAGTGAAGTGCAAAGGTAGCTCCGTTGCGGTGTATCTGGACATGGAAAGGGTGACCCCATTTATATTTGGCCCCAGAGTCTAAGATGGCTTGTAAGGTCGGTTTAAGGATTCTGCGCATGGCAAGTGTGCGTCGGGAAACATCCGGTAATAGGTGCACTTGGGTGTCCATAAATGGGACCGGGCCACCACGCCAGGCCTCCTGGAGAATATCTTCCTTTTCCCTGAAAAAATGGACTCTACAAAGGACATCCCTGGGCTCCGTGGTATCCTTACGCCTAGGACCCAGCACCCGATGGACTCTGTCAATGGTGATCTCCGTGTCCAGAGGACGAGACAGGACTGTGTTAAAGATCAAGGTCACGGCAGAATGGAGCTCCGAGGGGGGTAGACTTTCAGGGATACCCCTAAGTTTGACATTATTTCGACGACCTCTATTTTCTTGATCATCGACCTGAAGAAGGATGGATCTGTTGAGGTCTCTTTGGGTAGACTGAAAATTTTCTACGGCAGTGAGGCGTTGGTCCAGCGAAGCAGCCTGCTGCTGTTGAGTAGAGACTTGTGTAGATAGAGTCTGTAGTTCCGTTTTAAACTCAGACATGATTTTCTCTTGTTTTTCCTCAACTCTGCGGACCATAGCTTCCAAGTCCAACTTAGTAGGCATATTGCTGAGAAGGTTCCAGATATCCGATAACTTAGGACGCTTTCGGCGGTGGGAGGGTGAGGCTGCATCTCTCCCAGAGAAGTCGGATAAGTCAGAGGAAGCTGGAGAGTGAAGGGCTATCAGGGTGCCCGAGAGGTCAGGTTTCAAGCCCTCACGCTGGTCTGAGGCGCCAGGGTCGACGGTCCCCGACCGTGGGTCTACTTCATTATGGGATGCTCTGGTTGCTCCTGTTGTCAGCGGGATACCGCCAGGAGAGGGCCTGGCTATATATGGATCCATTTCCAGAGGAACATCCGGGGTCTCTGCAGGATGTAGTTTACTCTGGGAGGTCATAGACTGATAGGAAGGTGACCCTGATTGTATTATAGAAAGCATTAGAGAGTGAGACAGTGAGCTTGCACCAGATCCAGCTGGAACAGGTATTTCATTGAGAGAGGGAGACTGAAGGAGCTCAGGGGTTAACTGTTCCTCGGTGGGAGGTGAGGGTTGAAGCGTGGGGACACTGCTGGGGCTGCCATTTTGGGAGCGGGGGGGAGGGGGACCGGTACCTGCCGGTGGAGCGCTGAGATCCTCTCTGTCGGCGGCTGGGATGGCAGCGGAGAGGAGAGCTGCGTGTGAGGCCTCTCCTGGGAGTCTGGAGGGTCCGCTGGGCATTGAAGAGGCGCCGTTTGTGGCACCGAGGCGCTGGAGGCGCGCGCCGGCGCCATTTTGGCTCCCTCCGCCTGGAGGGAGGAGGGTGCGGAGAGCAAAAAACGAGCGATATGCGGCTCCGTTAGAGAGGAGGAGGTCGTCCCCCTGCGTCCAGGGCGTTTAACCATTGCAGGTGAGCCGTGCAGGGACGATTTTAGATTAGTTTTTCCCCCTTAAAGATATTTAATAGCGCTCGGGGTCCGGGAGCTCTGCAGAAGTGCGTCTTCACCGTAACTACATATTTTATGGGGGCTGGCATACCTCTGCTATGGGGCTTGGAATGCTGGTTTTGATCATGTGACCTAGGGTCGGAACTAAGCCAGAAATCCTGGGTCCGTCATCAAGAGATCTGGGGACCAAGGATGGTGTTTTTTTTTTTTTTTTATTTATATAGCACAACTACAGTGTGGGGGCCACTGGAGGACATTGTTAGTTGTCAGGGGGCCACTGGAGGACATTATTAGTTGTCAGGGGGCATTGGGGGACGGTATTACTTGTCTGGGGTCACTGGAGACATTATTACTTGTCTGGGGGCTACTGGGGAACATTATTCCTTGCTTGAGGGCCACTGGGGGACATTATTAATTACCTGGGGGCCACTGGAAGATGTTATTACTTGCCTGCAGCCACTGAGGCACATTATTAGTTGTCAGGGGGGCCACTGGGGGACCTTATTACTTGTCTGGGGGCAACTGGGGGGCATTACTACATGCCTGAGGGACATTATTGCTTGCATGGGGGCCACTGGGGAACTGAAGTAACCCCAGCAGGTAACGGGCCCTATTTACTCACTGATCCCCATTCCTGCTCACAGCCACCTCTGTTTCCCCTTCTGCCCCCCAGGGGGCCCATGCATCCCATATCACGTCGCTAACAGCAAGAGAGAGGATCAGTAATTAAAGCTGTGGGCCTGTGGCAAGAGTACTTGTTGGGTGAACCCCGTGAGATTCGTCTCGCGAGGTTTGCCTGGTGGTTTCGTCCGAACTGAAACTGCTATTATTATACCCTGGAGTCTCTTCAGAACCTGAAATATAATGAGAGGAGGCCCAAGGGAGGTAACCAACATAAAAACCAATGTTACTAACCTCTTTAGTATCATTACAGACATCACATGGGTCAGGCCGGCGTCATGACGAATAATGATGCTGGCAAAACCCATGTCTGTGACGTCATTGAAGAGTACCAAAGACAGCAGGGAGTCACACCAGAGCCCAGGAGAGGTGATTAACTCTGCTTTGTATGTTTGTCACTTTCTACCGAACCCAAAATTTTTGCAATATTTTCAACAAATTCCATAGGGGCCACTGTGGGACATTATACTGTGTTGAGGGTTCGCTATGTGACATTATACTGTGTGCAGGGGCCACTATGGAACATTTTACTGTGTGCAGGGGCCACTATGGGACATTATACTGTGTGAAGGGGCCACTATAGGACATTAAACTGTGTGAAGGGGCCACTATAGGACATTATACTGTGTACAGGGTTCATTATGTGACATTATACTGTGTGGAGGGTTCGCTATGTGACATTATACTGTGTGAAGGGGCCACTAAGGGACATTATACTGTGTGAAGGGGCCGCTATAGGACATTATACTGTGTGTAGGGTTCATTATGTGACAGTATACTGTGTGAAGGGGCCACTATGGGACATTATACTGTGTGGAGGGGCCACTATAGGACATTACAATGTGTGGAGGGGCAGCTATGGGACATTATACTGTGTGAAGGGGCCACTATGGGACATTATACTGTGTGAAGGGGCCGCTATAGGACATTATACTGTGTGTAGGGTTCATTATGTGACAGTATACTGTGTGGAGGGGCCACTATAGGACATTACAATGTGTGGAGGGGCAGCTATGGGACATTATACTGTGTGGAGGGGCCACTATGGAACATTTTACTGTGTGGAGGGGCCACTATAGGACATTACAATGTGTGGAGGGGCCTATATAGGACATTATACTGTGTGGAGGGGCCACTATGGGACATTATACTGTGTGTAGGGGTCGTTATGTGACATTATACTGTGTGAAGGAGCCACTTTGGGACATTTTACTGTGTGCAGGAGCCACTTTGGGACATTTTCATGTGTGTAAATATGGCCCAGTCTTTGTTAGTTATATCCCTGGTCCAATCAGTCTCAGTGGGCTCATCAATGGTGCTCCTGGTACCTGCCCAATTATACCCTGAATATAAGAAAGGACACCAAGTTTTCACTAGAAGAGTCAGGTAAGCATAAAAGTTTTATTTTTTTTTTTGAATATATGTACCAACAGGGTGAAAGGGGTTGTCCATGATTTTTTTTTTTATTTATGGGCTATCCTTATCAACCAGAACTCTATCTGTATCAACTTAAATTTTTGCTGATTTTCTCTTCATGACTACTAATCTAATTCACTAGCACTAAACACTGTAAAAAAACTTAATGGGACATTATACTGTGTGAAGGGGCCACTATAGGACATTATACTGTGTGAAGGGGCCACTATAGGACATTATACTGTGTGTAGGGTTCATTATGTGACATTATACTGTGTGGAGGGTTCGCTATGTGACATTATACTGTGTGAAGGGGCCACTTTGGGATATTTTCATGTGTGTAAATATGGCCCAGTCTTTGTTAGTTATATCCCAGGTCCAATAAGTCTCATTGGGCTCATCAATGGTGCTCCTGGTACCTGTCCAATTATACCCTGAATATAAGAAAGGACACCAAGTTTTCACTAGAAGAGTCAGGTAAGCATAAACGTTTTATTTTTTGAATATATGTACCAACAGGGTGAAAGGGGTTGTCCATGAATTTTTTTTTATTTATGGGCTATCCTTATCAACCAGAACTCTATCCGTATCAACTCGAATCTTTGCTGAGTTTCTCTTCATGACTACTAATCTAATTCACTAGCACTAAACACTGTAAAAAAACTTAAAGGGGTGGCCCTTTTA
This sequence comes from Leptodactylus fallax, assembly GCA_947044405.1. NCBI lineage: Eukaryota > Metazoa > Chordata > Amphibia > Anura > Leptodactylidae > Leptodactylus > Leptodactylus fallax. Next base: position 168,386 of record CAMRHE010001080.1, read on the forward strand.
CTCCATAGCAAGGTTTAAAATAATAAACACTATATACTTACCTCTCTGTATGGCTGGGGGATCCAGCAGAGAGCCTTTGTTTGGGTCCTCAGTGCTGAAACAGAGCATCACCATTCAGTCACTGATTGGCTGCCATGCTTGCGTGTAGACAGAAGGCAAAGACCAGGGACTCAAGAAAAGACTCTCTACTGAATCCCTGGCCAAATAGAGAGCTGAGCATATAACGTTTAATATTTTAGGCCTCGCTGTGGAGTAAAAAAGAAATCGGAACACCCCTTTAAATTCCCCACATTTCAGAGGTAATAAACTCTCTTCTTATTATAAAAAATTCTGAGAAAATGTAAATAATTGCTACTGTCAATATTCTAATTTCTAGAAGCCTTTCTACAAGCCTCGGATGCCAGGAGGCCAAGTAGGTTCTGTAAATACAATCCCAGCCCCTAACACAAATGTTCTCAACAGAATTTTTCACCTGTCACTGCTTACCACATGATCCTCTTTACACAATGTGGACTCAACTGTCTACTCAATACTCAAAGAGTATTCATGTGATATAATATGCTATGTTTCCTGATTCATGCTCTCCGCGATATCTACATGTTAATCTACACATTCTAAGAAAGATTATGTAATTCTGGATTCTGTACGCGCTTACTGTATGTGACTAAACAATTGCAATTGTAGTAGTTCTTGCTCTGTATAAGTACTTGTACATACTTTTACAATGTTGGAATGAGGTTCTTGGGCCCAACAGATAAAATTATTCCTAGGACCCAACCTCCAACAGCCTCTAAGAAACAGGACCATTAAAACTCTGGTTCCTTCTGAGGGACCATTATTGTGTTAGAGCCTGGACCTCTGATACTGTACCATTGGTACTGTTTTCTTGTATCAATCTTTGTTTATTTGAAAAATCTTAATAAAAAAATTACTGAAAGCAAAGTGGAACTTCTACATTTTTTGATGCAACAACAACACAAGAAACAACTTATAGTGTTAACTGGACCTTACCAAAACCAGACCAAGACAATGATGAGCCTAAACTTACAGTATAACAGGTTAAAATAATGATAAAATCTGAAGACTCATTTCAAACTGTCATAGGTGTTCAGCTGATAGAGCTGATGTTATGGTTAGATGCAAGGCCACAGTAAAAGCAATAGCAATAAATTGGCTGATAACTGCGAGCAGGAAAGAAAGCTATCTATAACTAGCACACCTCTGCGAGCCAAGACAGACCCCTAGATGTGTTCACCAGAGCTCGCCGCAAGGAGAGATGGACTTGTGCTGGATCTAGGGATCTGAATTGTCACCAAACAGATAAATGTACTAATAATAAATGCACTTTTGCATAAACCAATACAAAGTTCACTAAAACTTGCAAACTGGCTTGGGTGCAAGAGAAGACGTACCACCAGGGTAAAAAAAACCAGGAGAGTATGTAAAGCAAAGATAGAAGACAAAAGCAATATCCGGGAAACAAGCCAACAGTCACAAATCCAGCTGGGAACGTCAAAACAGAATCAAGAGGCAAAGGGGGAATCCAAGGAGCGAGCCAGAGGTCAGTAATCAAGCAGGTATTCATAGACAGTTGAAGAGCCAAACTAGTGAACAAACTAAATTAGTCGGCACCTGTATCAAAAAGCAGTGGTCTTATATATGCCTCTAAAGCTGCTAAGTGGTCAAGGCATGGAAGTATACATCAGAAAAGCCTCCCCAAGTTGTCACGAGAACCTTAAAGAAGCAGAAGCTGAAGAGATACTCCTGACATCTGGCTATGTCCTCACATCTCCTTCTCCTGGTCAGAGGTTGTGTTGGTGCTCTCCTCAATTCTGATACATCTGATGTACTCTTTATATAAAGACCAGTTATGGGGGTACATTTCTATAATGTTACGGGTCACACAAACCACTGTGATCAGCATTATGCTTGTCTCCACTGTTATTTTCATATTTACATATAGAGAAAATAGTGAGCTTGATCAATCAGATACTGATAGCCGAGATAAGACAGGTGTCACGTATAACTCAATATTATGGCAACCATATCACAATAAAAAGAAAGGACATGGAATATGCTACAGTATATAGCTTCTTTAAGAAAGTCAACCAGAGATATATGTCCAATTGCCAATTCTAATATACGGCAAACTGTTAAATGCCCCCCAAACTTTGTTTTATTTAAGGATAAAAAATCCCTAAAATAGAGGTCTCCAACCTGTGTTAGATAGTAACTTTCACATATGACAGGTGGTGTTGAGCCACAGTGGGTATGTAAAGGAAAAAGTTAGGGTACATTCACATATCAGTTGCATCAGTATCATTTTTTTGTCCCTTAAGTTATTACAACTGATGCAAAACTGATGCAAAAATGCATCCATTGTCATCAGGCTTTTTTTTTTTATAAATTTCTACTCCGAAACCAAAAGTTGTCATTAGTTCTCATCAATTTTCACCATGATGGTCAATGAGGCATGATAGGCTGCCGAGGCCAATAGAGCAGGGGTACTCAACTACTTTAAAGTAGTCCGGGTTCCACCATCAAATAAGGTCCGAGCTGAACAGCAGCTGAACACGTCCAGAATTTATGGTATTTTTCTGACAAAAAGACACATCTGACTATAAGACACAATATCTACAGTTGTGCTAAAAAGTTTTCATACCCCAGCAGATTTTTTGTTTTTTTCTAGACAGACTGTTGCATCTTTCCTCCAGCCACTGACAAATCTGGATTGTGAGTCATGGGGAAAGAAAAAGAATTGTCCACGGATCTACAGGAAAAGGTAGTTGAACTGTATAAAACAGAAAAGGGATACAAAAAGATACCCAAGGAATTGATAATGCCAGTCACCAGTGTTCAAACTGTGATTAACAAATGGAAACTCAGGGGCTCTCTAAATTCCAAACCACGGTCAGGTAGACCAACCAAAATTTTGGCCACAACTACCTGGAAAATTGTTCGGGATGCAAAGAAAAACCCACACATAACATCATCTGAAATACAGGACTCTCTGAAAACTATCGGTGTGGCTGTTTCAAGATGCACAATAAGGAGGCACTTGAAGAAAAATGGGCTGCATGGTCGAGTTTCCAGAAGAAAGCCATTACTGCGCAAATGCCACAAAGAATCTCGCCTTCAATACGCCAGACAGCACAGAGACAAGCCTCAAAACTTCTGGAACAAGGTCATTTGGAGTGATGAGACAAAAATCGAAATTTTTGGCCACAACCATAAACGTTACATTTGGAGAGGTGTCGACAAGGCCTATGATGAAAGGAGCACCATTACTACTGTAAAGCACGGAGGTGGATCACTGATGATGTGGGGATGTGTGAGCCTCAAAGGCACAGGAAACTTGGTCAAAGTTGAAGGAAAGATGAATGCAGCACGTTATCAGCAAATACTGGAGGCAAATTTGCACTCATCAGCCAGAAAGCTGCACATGGGACGTACTTGAACGTTCCAACATGACAACGATCCAAAACACAAGGCCAAGTCGACCTGTTATTGACTACAGCAGAAGAAAGTGAAGGCTCTGGAGTGGCCATCTCAGTCTCCTGACCTCAATATCATTGAACCACTCTGGGGAGATCCCTAGCGCGCAGTACATGCAAGACAGCCCAGGAATTTACAGGAACTGAGAAAATAAAGAGCCTCATCCACAACTACCACAAAGGACTTCAAGATGTCATTGATGTTAGAGGAGGAAATACACAGTATTAAGAACTGGGGTATGTGAACTTTTGAACGGGGTCATTTTGATGTTTTTGGTTGTCATTATGAATTAAAAAGAGAAAACACAGAAGTTTGACAATAAATGGCTTCAACCAACCACTAACCATGAGAGGAGAAAAAGTTTGTGTTGCATTCATATTTTCTGAAAAAAGGCCAAAAAACTAAAAAATCTGCCGGGGTATGTAAACTTTTTAGCACAACTGTACAATTTTTATCCCAATACTGCAGAGGGCTATGTGTAATTGTATAAGAGGTTTGGAGTGTTTGGTCAGAGTATGGAAGGATTTTATTGTCAAAGCAAAACCACAAAGCATTTGTACCAACCCCAAAAAACTTTTTTTTCTGTGCTATGAGCTAATTTTTCAACCTTTCCTGATCATCTAGGTGAAGATCACTCCATTTTGATGGTCCGTTGTTATGGCCATGCTCTATTTTTGTCTGTTTCCACAGATCCCTCCATACACTGCAATGTATGAGGGATCCATAAAAAAACGGAGACCCCTCTGGTGTAAAATAGAAGTGAATAATGGACGTTAATATAGAGGGAGGAAGGGGATACAGTAAAAAAGGGGATAGTTGTGCATCTTCTGCTCTAATCAAATGACCAAGCCAAGAATTGACCACTTGTTTAATGGAACTGTGCGGGATCCATTTTTTTTTATTCAACTCAAAGTCTAAATTTAGTCCATCAAAATGGATCCGACAGTCTGATCTGTAAAACAAGCATGCTCTATTTATTCACGGATCACTGACAGGATACGTCCGAGGAAGTCAGTCATCTGAGTAGGCTCTCAATCAGCTCTTATTTTCCAAAGAAGGATTAAGCAGAGAAAAGTTTGTCTTGTCTTATTTTTAGTACATTTTTATTCATGACGGTATCTACATTATGACTTCTCTATGGACTTGTTTTTGCTATTATTGAGCCTACATGATACGCTTCTCACATTTGTACTGTATATGTACCTGTCCTGTGTTTTAAAAATGTGGACTCCTCTGCAGCTGTTGCTAGCACAACGATTTCCAGATTCTTACGCTAGGTTCACACCTGTGCTCGGGTTAACGTTCTTCGGTCCGAAAAAACGGAAACCCAATCTGCTTAAAAAGCGGAAACCCACTTGCAGGACTTTTCTCTCTGCATTTTTGAAGCAGAATGGGGGACGGAAACCCAGAAGGGAAACCAGGCGCTGTGTGAATCCAGCCTTACTGGGGTAAGAGTGCTTGTGTATTTCTGTATGAGGGCAGGTTGAAGTCTCTTATGCTTCATAAAAGTTTTTGAAGAGACTGCCAGTTTTTTTAAAGAAAGTGGGAGGTAGACAAATGGGCACTATTTGCTTGGTACTGTATTGTGGGTAGGTAGACAGTTATAATAGTATCCAATAAACTGAGGGAACATGGAAACAACTCAAGTGTCTCTAATATGTACAAAAGATGCTACAAAGAAGTAATCCAGTGATTGTTCAAATTAAAGTAAGAAACTATCTCTTTACCTTACATTACTCTTCAATTGCATCATCAGTATAGCAGGTACCTACTGTTACTGATCAAATCTCCTTCCTGGAATAAAAATATTGATGACCTATCCTAAGAAAAGGACATCAATATCAGGTTGGTGGGGGCTGATACCTGGCACCCCCATTTATTAGCTGTTCTCAGCAGCTGATTCATAGAGAATGGAGCAGGAAGCAGACAGCTCCGTTTTCTGTGTAGTGGACAGACCCGGTTACTGCAGATAAATTAAGTTCAGCCAATACACAGAGAATCAGCTGCTGAGAATGGCCGATCAGAGGGGATGTTGTCTGTCAAACCCCCACCAATCTGATATTGAAGGCTTGGTCATTGGAGAGATCATTAATAATTTTAGCACAGAAAACTCCTTTAATTCCACAGTCTGCAACTCTGAGACCACCAATAGGAAATCCACCACCTTAGATGATCTATGGCCAGAACTCTGCTGCTCTATTAATATGCTCCTGCCATGTTCTGCTTTTCTGTGCCTCTATGAGTATTAGATCTATTGCTATAATGTATATGATTTGTGTTTAGTACAGGGTTTAGTACAGAAGGACTACGTCTGAAGTATCTAACAGAGAATCTGAGGACAATTCTAGGAATAGAATATCATGGCCAACTCTGTGACCTCTCAGCAAGACTACCGTGATAAATTCAACAGCAAAGATTACTTACGGTCATACTATGATCCAGAAGAAGGACATTTTAGAGAATGGGCAGAATTTGTAATGCAACATCTACATGAAACTTTCACTAAAGGTAACTTTCCTTATCCAGTAATATCAATGTATTAAAAGGTCCAATTACATGTAAGACATTTACAGTGGATATAATAATTACTACTCAGGTGGATAATTTACTGCTGACTGGGAGGACATGAGCTATACGTATCTAGTATTCCTGTATGTTCAGATCAAGGTTACTGTAGGTTGACATTAGCGTCGGCCTTCCCATTGTCCTGGTCCATTGGAGGACCAGAACAATAGATAGGTGGACCACTAAAATGGCAGTAACACACAGAGTCCAAAGGACCCCATTGATTATAAACGGGTCCATCTGGTGGCCATTGTTTTAACACTGAAGCCAGCTGTGGAAAATATCCTCAGTGCAGGAGTTGCCAATGATATACTTTCTATCAATTATAACAATTCCTCAGATCTCTGCTTGCTGTTGTCCATTAAGTATTTTCAGTGGATAAACATAAGTCCATGGTCATGTGATGGACGGTCCATGGTCATGTGATAGCTGTCCAAATTCTGGTGCCTCTAATAGGGCAAACTGAGGAGTAATAATGGAAATAAATTAACTAATAAAGATGGCCCATCAGATCCAAGTATATAATGAAAATGGTCTTTACACACAGGTGTAACAGGGATAAGTTTAACTCCGAATAATCCTTATACCCCTTATAACTATATAGGATTGGTTCATGGCAGTAATTTGTTATATCTTTCTATTATTTAAAGGCAAAGTGTCACCAGGAAATGACCTATTATTGAATTCACATTTTATATTAAACATACTGTATTTTTAAAAAAGTTTTAATGATTTTGTTTTTAATGTTTCATATTATTTTCTATATTTAAAAAATCCTAAAACTACTGAAATTCAAACTCTTGTCACTAAGCCTAAGATAGTTTATGACTTCCTGTCTCCTGGAGATGAACCATGGGCCATAGACACAATGGTCTGCGACACAAGACTTCTATGGGAGAAGTATAGACCTGCTCTGCGACCCCGGCAGAGGTCATTGCACCTTGGTGGGAGTAGATAAACAGTGAAATCCATTATTGTTATTGTTGGATTCTGTGTCTTATCTGGATATACATGATAGCTGTGATCATCGGTGTGCTGAAAAGTGAAGTGGCTGCTGCACAGAAACCTCCTACAGAAAATAGGAAGTCTCAGCATATTATTTGGTTTTGTGGCCAGAGTCAGAAAAAGTTTTTTTTAAAATATGTTTAACATAAAACTAGATTTAAAAAAATTGTTTATTTTCTGCTGACACGTTCCCTTTAAGTACTGTGTTATCTTTAAAGGTGGAGTAAGAGGAGAGACACTGCTTGATTTTGGAACCGGACCTTCCATTTATCAACTCCTCTCGGCTTGTGAAGTATTTGATAAAATCATTGCCTCAGATCTCCTTGAACAAAACGGTGCTGAATTACAAAAATGGCTGAAGAAGGATCCAGAAGCTTTTGACTGGACTCACATGATCAAATATGTATGTGAGCTGGAAGGAAACAGGTATTGATTCGTTTTCTCAACTGACCCCAACTTAATACATAACACATAATATGTATGAGTACATTACATTGTGCAAGACACTATATATCATCTCAATATGCTGTGAGTTTTGTGCAGAGCTAGTGCTAATACACAGCAGCCAATCTAATCAAAAAGAGCTGCAGCAAAATATCATAAGGAAAACATAATACAATAGCTAAGGCCATTGGTACGATGTGGGGGTTTAGACTATCTAAGATTGTCTTTGCAGCTAGGATTAACATACCATGCCGCTATATGGCCCAATAAAAACAGTTAAGAACTCTGTGATATTAGGTCTCTATCCATGTGCTATATTAGGACATGTGAGGGTCATAGAGGAGGATCCACCTCTCAGGACCCCATCTAATGGGACAGATTCATTAAGCCCTCTATGTCAGTTTTCTACTACTGGAGCCTGGAGGACATAAGTAACATAGTAACATAGATGATAAGGTTGGATAAAGATGCAAGTTCATGAAGTCCTATAACCTATAAACCTACCATGTTGATCCAGAGGAAGGATCCAGAAATCTTTTCATAAATTAGGCACATCTCACTCCAGTGTATAGCATATGAAGACTGGCATAGGAAACTCCAGTCCTGATAAATCTCCTGCAGAGCCAGAACATAGAGCAGCTCTCTAAGTACAGTTCAGCTGCCGGACCCTGGCCTGATCTTGCTTTATATGCACAGCCATTCATTTCAGTGGTCATGTATAATGCTTCATTTCATCTGCAGTAGCCTGACTGGCTCTTTTGGATGTGCCATGGTTTGTCAGACCTTCTCCCTGCAGCGGTTATTAAGTGTAGTATTACATGGTGGCTATTCAAGCAAATGGCCAACCATTTAATACAAAAATGTCACAAGCCTGCCAGAGCAGGAGTTAGTCTTACAGAGTCATCTTCTCATGGAGAAGGATCCTAAGCAGAAAACCCACCACTTTAATAGGATATATGGACAGAGGTTGTCTTCATGTGTTCATTGTATTTTGTTCTTCTTAGCTATCATTTTAGTATCATACAATAAGATGATGAATTTTATTCTTGTATATTTATAGGGAGGATTGTGAAAAAAAAAGCTGAGAAACTCCGCAGTAAGGTGAAAGAAGTCCTGCTATGTGATGCTCTGAAGAGAAACCCTTATGATCCGGTCATTGTGCCACCAGTTGATTGTCTCCTGTCTTGCCTCTGTCTTGAAATGCCATGTACAGATATAAAGTCATACTGTAATGTTCTGAAAAACTTCCAGGAATTGATAAAACCTGGAGGTCACCTTATGATTTTGAGTGGTCTGAATGCTACTTATACTCATGTCGGTAAAACGCGTTTCAGTGTAATGTCCTCAACAAAGGAAGATCTGGAGATGGCCTTCAAAGAAGCTGGTTATAATATTGAAAAGGCTGTGTATGCGCCGCGTATTGCTAAATTGAAAAGGGATGTTTGTGATGTAGTTGGCAAATATTTTATTCATGCCCGTAAACCAATATAAGACCAAATTCTTCAGCCACTATTTTTGTAAATGTTGCTATATATCTGCATGCTTTAGATTCTAATCATATACTCTACCGGCAAAAAAGTGATTTAGGGTTAAGTCTAAGAAAAAAACAAAACATATGTATACGATGTTGTCAGGGGTGAACCTAGCCTCTTTGCTGCCTGAGGTGGACTATCGAAAGACGCCCCCCCCAAAAAAAAAAATATATAAAATTGCGTTTCCATGCTACTAGCTTCACATGCTGTTATTGTCGTACAATAAACATACACAATTTGTTATAAAACAGTTTTTAAGAATTCTTCTTCCTGTATTACTTCAGTATCAGATCAACAACACGGCATTAACAATGAAAGTAACTTCACACATCTTCTGCTTGGTGGATGGATGAGCCCACGTGGCCCCCATTCTCTATAATAGGAGCCCCGCAGATAGCTGAGTACTGGACTTCGGGTATCTTTGGCACTCCCATTGAAGTGAATGAGAGCCACGCGGGTTCATCCATCCACCAAGTGACACACCTATATATATGGCTGCGGACAGGCTGAATTCCTACCCAGTGGGGGGAAAGACAATTCTCAGGCTCAGTGGGGGTCTCAGCAGACAGACCCCCATCACTCAGGTATTTATCCTCTATCATTTAGGTGAATACAGGGCAGTAACATTTTGTGACTTACAGGTGACGTCTCTGACTAATCGGTCACATTTCCCTTCTCTTCCCTTTGGACCGCCATGACCACTTCTTCCAGCTGTTAAGTTTGTAACACAGACATCTTTGGCTCCTCACTTTTCCAGGCATCTGACCCACATTGTCCTCACCTGCACCCCCATCCTGCTGCTACCCGAATTATACAATATATGATATAACCCCCCATAATGAATAATACCCCCAAGTGCATCTTTATATTAATAATGTCCGTGTGTACCCTGTATAAATAGTGCCCCTTATTAATAATGCCCCAGGTGCTAACTAATTAAAAGGTTTTCCAGGTCATTAATAAACTAATCAGCGGGGCTCAAAAACCCAGGACCCCTACTGATCAGCTGTTTGAATGAACTGTGGTACCTGTGTAAGTGACCTTGACCGCTTCTCTGTTTACATAGTGTCATTCATCTCATAGTGGCCATGTAATGTAACTACAGCCTCATCCTATACATGTCTATATGACAAGGCTGTAATTACATCACACGGTCACTATAAACAGACAGCGTATGATATAAACAGGCGCCATAGCCCCTTCATACAGCTGATCAGAGACGGAGTCCACTGATCTCTTATTGATAATCTGTCCTAAGGATAGATCATCAATAAAAATGAGCTGGAAAGCCCCTTTAATAAAGCCCAAGTGCCACCTTAAAGGGGTTGTCCAGGCTAACCACTTTTTTAATATGAGGTTGGGGAAGGTGCTCCGGTGTTTACCAGCGTGTTCCAGTCCTGCTGATCCGGTGTTTTCTTCCCCTCAGCGGTCATGTGCGGTGGGGACTTCCGCCAGAAGAGAACACTAGAGCAGCAGAACCAGACTGTGGTGGGAGACATTGGAGCACAAGGGACAGGTGAGTAGGTTTTTTTTTTTTTTTTAATACAGTATTACACGGTATTATGGCCCACAGCGGCCTCTGCACACAGTATTACATGGTATTATGCCCCGCAGTGGCCCCTGCACACGGTATTATGCCCCGCAGCGCCCCTGCATACGGTATTATGCCCCGCAGCAACCCCTGCACATGGTATTATGCCCCACAGCGGCCCCTGCACACGGTATTATGCCCCACAGCGGCCCCTGCACAGGGTATTATGCCCCACAGCGGCCCCTGCACACGGTATTATGCTCCATAGTGGCCCTACATTCGGTATTATACTCCATAGTGGCCCCTGCGCACGTAATTATGCCCCATAGTGGCCCCTACACACAGTATTCTGCTCCATAGTAACCCACCCATGAACTATTATTATACTTTGGGGTCTAAAAGTATATGTATGGTGTATGAGACCTCTGCATGTCAGCGCAGGCCAGAGTATAATGATCGGAGACCCAGGTGGTGACAAACATAAAAATCAGTGTTACTTACCTGGGCTCCGGTGCGCTCCCTGCTTTCGGCCCTCTTCAAAGTCGCACACACTGGCGTCGCAACATAATGACATCGGGCTGGTTCACGTGACGCCTGGGACGTCACCAAAGAGGGCCGAAGCCTGCTGGGAGTAACATCGGATCGCCGGAGAGGTGAGTAACAATGTTTTTTATATTTATCACCTCCCCGGGGTCTCCGATTATTATACTCCGGGGAAGCGGGGGCGGCCACAGCAGGCACGGGGATCGATAAGTAAATAGGCCGTAAAAAGTTATTGTCACTTACCTGCAATCCCATGATGGAGCCGCCACCGCCTCCTCTTCTTGTCCGAAACGTCTGCGTCTCAGCGTAGGAGGCGCGATGACCTCATTGTATCGCCGCCTGCGCTGACATGCAGAGGTCTCATAAACCAGCCCAGGACAGGCCCCGGACTGGTTTACATTAAATAAATGGTAAAAATGCCGCCCCCCCCCCCAGACAGTGATGGACAGTGCCGCCTGAGGCGGCCGCCTCACTACGCCTCATTAGCGGTGCACCCCTGGATATTGTAATAAATTAGCCATGCAAAAAGAATGCTCTGCTTGTCAACATTATCAATAACAGAGCCCATATGTAAAAATAATGCAACCTTAGGCCCAGTCCACACTGTTGAATCTGCTGCTGATTTCTGCCCCAATCAGTGGCAGATTCCTTCCTGATTCTGCCTCCCATTACTTTCAATGTGGGGCAGAGATCAGAGTAGGACTCTGAAAAAAATAAGTGTCCAACTCGATTTAGTCACGGATTCCATGGCTGGTTCAGCAGCAGGGTCCACGGCTCGAGACTCCCCACTGAGTAGACCCATTCATCTGCATGTAGAGCAGCGGCATTCCACTGCAGAGAGAGACCGGGGTAGTGGGGGTGCAGAAAATGAATCCGAGCAGTATGAGCCGTGTGAACATGCCCTTAGAGAGGGGAAGATGTACAGTTGAACTTGGGAGGGTCTTGTCATCTACTTGGTTTGTAGTTGTGACAGAACCATGGCGGATCACAAAGTACTCAGCATTTCATAACATGTCATCAGCTGCATAGTTCTCAGTCCAATGGTCTCAAATGCAATTTTGCAGATTGTAAAGTCTACTACAGTCGCCCCAAAAATAATTTAAAAAAACATGTCTCTAGCCACACTCAATAAAACCCAATTTTGTCCAGAGTGACAATGTTGTTAATAGAGATGAGCGAAGTTTTCAAAAATTCGGCAACTTCGCCAAATTTTCCGATAAGATTCTCTTCGATCCGAATTAATTTGCGGCGAATAAACAGCTATTTCCTGTCTGCAGAGACCTGGGGTGGGGGCGGGTGAGTGGCAAAATGGCGGAAGCCCTTGGATGCCAAGGTCATCTCTCTCTCTCTCTCTCTCTCTCTCTCTCTCTCTCTCTCTCTCTCTCTCTCTCTCCATCACAGACAACTTTTATTCATGTGGAAGGATCTGCTAACAAGCAAAGACACGCCTACCCAATCACATCACTAGAGAACATCATGTAACCATCTGATGTCACAAAGGCCCTTACTAAATATTCATTACCGCAAAGCATCAGGAAATCCGGAATCGTGGCGAATCGAAGACTTCCTGAAATTTGGATCGAATTCCACTTCTGCAGCTTCAATTCACTCATCTCTAGTTGTCAACTATGTGCAACTAACGATTCATAGCTGGGGCGTTTCTCATCTTACCATACATACTCAACATCCTATCTTCTGTGCTTGTATGGCCGCCATGCCATGACAGCTTTCTTAGTCAGCTATAACTTATAGGTTGTGTAACAACAATTGTAAATTAACATTTAACAATCATCACCAACATTACTTTCACACTCTGTCAGGCTATACACAATGGGCAAGGAATGAAACACCCTTGAAAGGTGATATGACCCTCTTCAGACACAGGACACCATTTACTATATTCAACCCCTTTCAAAACATGTTGGAATATAAGATACCCAGATACATTCTGTGTGACTGGAAGGTTACTAAAACCTCTCTGGGGAGAGGCAGTCACATTACTTAAAGGGAACAATCAGTGCTATTTGGTGCACTAAACTACCCAAAGTTCCTTAAATACCATAGGTTTAGTGCCCCAAATACCCTTCTGTAACACTGTCAGTGAGAAAAAATAAACTTTTATACTTAACTAGAGATGGGTCATCAGCCTCATTGCGGGTGTTTGGGTCTCCAGTGTTCCTGACCTTTGACCTGCATGTCAGGACATCAGCAGTAGTAAAGCGTCTACCCTTCGTCAAAGTGACAGGTTATCCGCCCCTTATGTAGCCCCGCCCCTTTTGAGGGTTTACCCCGCCCACATCCGACCCCGCCCACATCCGGTGACGATCCTATATCAGCCGACCCCGCCCACATCCGCTCCTACTACATCCGGCACTGCCCACATCCTGTCCTACTACATCCGGCCGCATCCCTACCACATCCGGGCCCTCCCCACATCCTGTCCTACTACATCCGTCCGGCCGCATCCCTACCGCATCCGGCCCCGCCCCACATTCGTTCCTACTACATCCGGCCGCATCCCTACCACAACCGCTCATGCCCCTATCACATCCGGCCCCCAATCAACCCACTGTATCATAAACCAGGCATCACGCTGATTTATGATACAGATTAATCCGACAAGGCATTCAGGCAACCCCATACAGATTAATCCACCCATGCATTCAGGCAACCCCATACAGATTAATCCGCCCGTGCATTCAGGCAACCCCATACAGATTAATCCGCCCGTGCATTCAGGCAACCCCATACAGATTAATCACCCCATTCATTCAGGCAACCCCATACAGCTTAATCCGCCCGTGCATACAGGCAGCCCCAAACCACAGATTGATCCAAGCACATATATTCAGGCGCACGCTCTATTATACGTCGGTTATTGCAGAGTTCGCTAAAAAATCACTAACCTTTTCCTTTTTTTGCTACACCGGATGCTGTATGTTATATTACAGTGGGTGTATCGCCCCCATAGGCATATCGTGCGGCGATTAGAATGAAGCGCGGTCTGATTGCACTTGCTAATGTGTGTAAAAACCCCAGCAATATGTGATTGTGAGACTAGCAGCAGGTCCTTCAGCCAGAATGTCTTGTGACAATGTGACACACACACACACACACACACACATTCCACAACCACCACCCTGCCCCCCCACCCCCCTGGCCATACACACATATCCACACCCCACCAAGACCATTCACACTGACCACACTAGGTAGCAGAGTTGGTGTGTTGTTATACAAATTGAGCACAAACACAAAATGCAAAGTTTAACAAGTTTTATTCAGCAAATAAACAGCGTACAGAAATTTGACAATGTTACAACACTGGTGTATAAATTGACAAAGAGGTTTAAATACATTACAATACATTAATAATATACACATATTCGGATAGCTATTTACAAGGTTAACCAAGAAGACTGTAGCAGCGGTTGGGGTCTTCTCTTAGGAAGCAGGCTGCTATGTGGTATACCCGTAGGTGTGGAGGTTTTGGTCAGGAGACTGCGGTTAGGGGTGACATTTACAGATGTCTCAAGCAGGTTCATTTTTAAACCATTCAGAATCTCTCTAGTAGATGAATTACCCACAACAGTAGACGGCATGTTTATGTCAGCCATGGCATGCATAAATGCATCCCACCCCGGAGGGCTTTTGTTTCTTGTGAGTCTGTGACTCTGTGTGGCATTTCGTATAAGGTCCAGCATATTAGACCCTGGAATAACATCGCCCTTGTAAATAAATTCGCCTTTATCATTCCACGTTGTAACTCCAGAGTTCTGCTTCATCCTACTTAACAAAAGTTCAGCATTTTTCTTAAAACGGGGGTTGACATGTGTTACAATTTCAAGGCTGGAATCGCTTTTATCAGCGGATGTATTTGTCAATTGTCGATGACCAGGTTCAGATTGGTTAACAAGGTTTAAAGTCGCTAGCTCTTTAGCCTCCTGTTTAGCAAGAATCAAGTATCTTTGCATTATATCGGTGTATCTTTTAATTTTCACATCATCCGACAAGTCAGGGTTGTGTAAAATACCGCTAATTTCATTATCCATGCGTTGTATTACGCTCTGTCTCAGGCCTGTCGGCTGTGTAAAGACATGGCTAAGCCTGGTTAGCTCGTGTTTGGGCACCAAGTACATTTTCTCCGCATAATCCATTATTTGTTAAAAAACAAACTCGTTATTAACGGAATTGCAAATCCCAACAGAGGACCTATGAATCCTCCAGTCTGGTTCACTAAGCGCTTCTTTTTTTTTATGGGGATTGTTTTATCACACATCCTCCTTATAGCTTTACGCCACTTCTTTAGTATCTTTTTCTGGCGTTCCTTTAGCGGAATTCGCCCTTTTAGGATATTTAAGGCGACTTCGCCTATGGCTGCTATTAAATCATCGTTCGCATGGCGCAAAATAGATTTTCTGTCAGAAGGTGTTGCTTTAACAAGTGATTTTAAGAGAGCCCAATTACGTCGTAATCTCTCCGACATCTTGTCGCTGCTATGTAAGAGTCCTAGAATGCGCTTAACCTTCTAAATCTCACTTTTTAAAACTATTTTTCTTCAGAATATACACAGCGGGTAGAGCCGGTGGTAAAAAACCAGACCTTAAACGAAGGTTCTCAGGGGTATTAGCCCTTAAATCTACTAACAGGTGCCCATAAGGCTCCCGTGTAGCGTCCTCAAATGCTTCCAAGAAGAAATGTGTTTTTCCAGGATACATTTGTCTCGCTAATGTTAGAATTTGCAATTTATCACGAGGATTATTAAAGAGAACCATGTACTTGGTGTTTAAATTAATCGTTCTACTCTTTTTACCCTGACAAAATATGTTCTGCACCAGATACAATATACTTAGATTTCTATGATGCACGTACTTGATGAATGCCTTTTCAAGTTCGCTGTTTACACTAGCAGTATCCATAAGATCATCAACAATGGTCAAATTTACCTTGTCGGGTGGGAATAACTCATCATCTACAAACGTATGCGGTAGGCCCTCAATAAACCTGATGTGTGAAAAGCGTAGAGAGAGTTCGTCATAAAGTTTTTGCCAACAAGCATAAAACCAAACAATATTATCGGGTTTGTGTGATAAATGCGTGTCAGTATTTTCTAGTAGTTTTCTAACAAAATAACTCTTTCCAGAGTTGGACGGAACAGCTAAAATGCATGAAAAAGGGTGTTGTAAGCGGGTGTCCATGGTATTAAAATACGATTGACCTCGCTGTAAAATCGCACGACGGTCGTCTTTCAAAAACAGGATTCAGGAGCTTCTTAAAAAGAGCAACTAACGCACCTGAAAAAAATATTGTGTAACTGTGTCAAAACTATATTAGATGCCGAAAGGTTGCGTTGTAAAATCGTCTTGCAGACGTCTCTTTGTGTATACACATCGCTGCCTTTTGAGCAGCGGTCTTGTTTCAATCTGCCACAACTTCTTATTTCTAACAAAACAGGGCTGCTCCACAGATATAAATTTCTGGGTTTCAAGATTACGGTTGTGTATGTAATCCAAAACTAAATCCTTTAGGCTGTCAAAGTTAACATCCCGCGCATTAGCAACGTTTAGCGTGATCCCCTTAACTTTCAAAACCGTCTTACCGGTATTCAGTTTGTATCCGTAGGATTTTGGTCCCGTAGATACAAATTCTGTGATGTGTGTGTTATCTGGTATTTCGCTGATTAATTCACCTAGATAATCGCCTAAAGGGGGCAGCCAGTCACCTTCACGATGAACAAAAATGACAGAATCTGTGTCGTGGTAAAGGCACCTTTCCTGCAGTCTGTCCAGAAGGGAGTACAGCTCTAGTCTGGTGTAGGCTGTTGTAAAACACGCTATAAAAATGTTTGTGTGTGTGTTGATCGTGTGGTGCCCTTTTGCGTATTTCCAATTGACTGTTGCGGTTTCATCATCAATAAAATTTAGCTCAGAAACATCATAGTATGGGAGAAAGACATAGCTAAAGAGCTCATCAGGGTCATTCACGATGCTGGTGCACGGTAAATTAGATCTCTGCGCAAACTTTCCCCATAATGAATTTAAGAAAAGTTTGGAGATCTGCCTTTTTGCGGGGTTCACCTCGACATTTTCGGGGTCTAATGGTACACCCTCTTTTTCAAGAAAGGCATCGATGTATGCTCTTTTCTTATCAGAATCCGTACACCAGCTCAGATAACCCGATGCCTCCTGCTTGTCCCTAAGATGAAGTTCGATGTATGGTGCAAACAGTTTGTCCGTCGTGTCGTGGAAATGCCACACCTCATAGATCTCGGCGATCCTGTACCCTTTTTCCAAAGCTACCTCTAATTCTATCGTACACCAAGTACCTGTCAAAGAGCGTTGTTCATCGCTATGCGTACAGACACCCGACATGGAATTTGCGGCGCATGTGTTGCAAAGGGGAAACATTAATTTACCGTTCATTTTCACCGGTAGGACCGGGAAAAACAAGTCTCTCGGTGGATAAACCTTAACTCTGGCAATACCAAAGTAATTTTTTATGTAGCCAAAATTGTCATAAATGATGTCAGGGTGTCCTATCGGATACATTTTTGTTTTGTTGACAAAAGAATACAGACTGGTGAAATCGTAGTAATGTATAGTTTCCCCTTCAGCCTGTTTGTGATAGAGCTTTATGGCATTAGTCCTACCGCCATAAAGCGCATCACGAGGTTCTAGCGGGGTTGGGAAGCGCATGTTAAGGAGGAACGCTTGAAGACTAGAATCTTTCTCTACCATTTCATTCCACTCATGTTCCCAAAGCACACCTACTACGTATCCGCAGCTCTGTAGAAAGTTTTTTTTAACGAAGAATGTGTGGTACAGCTGACCGTAGCTGGTGTTTGTAAAGCTGTTGGTGTCATTTTCGTTATAGCAGAAGGGGCAACCGTGGTAAAAGCAACCCTGAAACTCATACGCTATGTGTTCCCCATTAACTCTGGCGTATCCATCTAGAAAATATTTCCCAACTTGTTTTTCACCGCCTCTCAAAGCGTGTTGAATGTCAATGTTTTCAGTGTGCGCTACATACATGAGCCACTGGATAGCGGGTGATGAGTAGCGCTTTTTAGTTTTGTGGTAGTTGTCTGCTGGTAAAATGGCTATGGTATTTTCAGGGAGAAACTTAAACCTGTACATAGCCATACATACAGAAGCCAGAGTGATATGTTGAAAAGGATCGATGCTTTGGATAGTTGCAACATTTCTCTTTTTCCGCTTACAGTATTTTTTCACCTTTTTGCTAGTCATCTCCATCACACGCTCTCTGTAATGCTCACAGGCCTGTCTCAAAACATCAACGTCCTGCTTACAGTACAATTTTAACTCTGTCTTAAAATCAAAAGTGCACCCTTTCTGCGTCTCATACCACTCCAAGAAATCCTTTTTGTCACTAGGCATCATATATTCAACACCGTAATACTCAACACCCGGCAAGGGTCCCACATAGTTTTGATTTTCTTCTGTGTTGAAGAAATGAGGGAAATGACCCTTTGAACCAGAGAACCCTAACACTTCTGGTAAGCGACTTAATTTCATCGGCAGGAAGTTAAGGGAGTCTATGAACCTTAATTTCAAGTCAGGCAGCATCACACACAAGAGTCTCCCACCCTGAGTGATCATTTTTACACGTAGCTTTTCCTTAATCAATTCCTTAACAATAAAGTAAGCGTCATACCTACCGGCATTATGAGCTATCAAGGTATACTCTGCAAATTTACCGCTGGTAAAGAAGCTAACAAACTCACGCGTGCAGGTTTTGCCCTCAAACTCCCATGAGTTAGCACCGTACAATGTTTTGGCATAAATGTAATTGGGTACGTGTGTACCCGTCTCCTGCATGCATTCAAAGTCATAAAAAACATATAGATCGGTCTCTTTCTTTACTTTGTAAGGTTGCATATAGCAAAGATGATCATCAAATTTATACATGGGTGCACCGCAAACGCTGCAACGCAAACCATTACATTTGTGCTGTTCCTCACTATTGTACACAAAGCGGCAACAACGATCACAAAACATTTTAAGTCTACAAAACTCAGGGTTATCTCTAGCCAACACTTTATGACTTCTCCAGTGCTTTTAACACCATACAGTCCAGGTTATTGAGGGACAAGCTGGGCCTTGCTGGAGTGGACCACCACCTCTCCAACTGGATCCTAGACTACCTCACAAATCGACCTCAATACGTGAGAGCCCGAGACTGTGTGTCAGGTACCGTGATCTGTAATACGGGGGCACCTCAGGGTACGGTTCTCGCCCCTTTCCTCTTCACACTGTACACTGCAGATTTTAGGTGCAACTCATCCAGCTGCTACCTACAGAAGTATTCTGACGACTCTGCAATAGTGGGTCTCATCACAGATGATGATGACAGGGAGTACAGAGAACTGAACCAGGACTTTGTGGACTGGTGCCACCGGAACCACCTGAAGATTAACGCGGGGAAGACCAAGGAGATGGTGGTGGACTTCCGCAAAGGCAGAAGCCCTCCTAAACCAGTGGACATCCTGGGGACGGCATCGAGATTGTGAACACCTATAAGTACCTGGGTTTGCTCCTTAATAATAAGCTGGACTGGGCAGATCATATGGAGGCCCTGTACAGGAAGGGCCACAGCAGGCTCTACCTGCTTAGGAAGCTGAGAGCCTTTGGAATCCGGGGGGCACTTCTTAGAACTTTCTTCAACTCGGTAGTGGCATCAGCCATCTTCTTTGGAGTGGCCTGCTGGGGGAGCAGTATATCAACCAGGGACAGAAATAAACTTGACAAGCTGATTAGAAAGGCCAGCTCTGTCCTGGGGAGCCCACTGGACCCAGTGCAGGTGGTGGGTGACAGAAGGATACTGTCCGTGGTGAGCTCCATGCAGAAGAAGAAGTCCCATCCCATGCATGAGACTGTGATCGCGCTGAGCAGTACTGTCAGTGACCGACTGCTCCACCCTAGGTGTGAGAAGGAGCGCTATCGGAAGTCTTTCCTCCCCACCGCGGTTAGGCTGTACAACCAACACCGACCTAAGCGGAGATCATTACACACAGAGAACTGAAATATCTCTCTGCCTGTTAAATTCCCCCCCCCCCCTCCTCTGCTACGTCCTATCTGTCTGTCTTCTATTAATGTAATGCCTCTCACCTTGGAACATTCCTGTACATGTTGTATTTGTATTTGTATCTGCTTATCTTTGCTGCTGTAACACACTGAATTTCCCCATTGTGGGACTATTAAAGGGCTATTATTATTATTATTATTATTATTATTATGCTGATCTAAACAAGCGCTCGAACGACAGTACACGCGACATGAGGCGCACCTAGGCTGCTGACCAACGCTTTCAACACAATCGTCTCTTTGACAAGCCCTGCAGAAATATTGACACGAGTGATTGTTTTTGTGGTGAAACACTGAACTACACTTTTCACAGAATTATGTCTCACCGATAAAACCCTTCACATTTTTGATACCGTAATAATGACCATCATGATACAGAATATAAACAATTTTTCCCATAGGTTCTTTCCCAGTATCAAAATAGCGCCAATCGCCACGGCTGTGGTACAAGACCTTAATGACAATGTCAAGGTGGTTCTCAAAAGCATCTATATCGCTGAAACTGACCAACTCATTATCAGGAATACCCAAATCAGCGTGTATCTGCCTAGCCCGCAACAATAAACTAGCGTCGTCAACATCACCATCAGCTATCAGAGCGCATAAACTGGCAGCAAGACACAAATTAGAGTCGTCATTATTAAAGTCATACAACTATCTCTTTTTTTGTTGTATAATCTTACTGTAAACAATGGATTTCAAACAACGTTTCACACCGCCACGTCGATTTCTAATGACAATAACAACAAGTTTGAGCTGCTGCGAAGAGAGGACTTCGGCGTTACTCTGGAGAGCGGACGCAACCGCATTGAGAAACGTCTCTGCGTTAAAGACTTCTCGCGCCTGCTTTGAAGAGTAAATAGCATCTAAGGCAGAACCACCTTCGAGTCTTAATTGAAGAAAATCACCAGGGTTAATATCTCTGAGGACTCTGTCCAGTAAAGACTGAATGGCCGCATTCACACCCTCCAGAGCAGCTACAAACGAGTCGATTCGTTCTAAATTTGTAAACCTAAAGTGATCGATATACTCAACACCGTTAAACCCAATCAGATTTCTCTCGTGGTGGAACTGATGGTCTAGTATCACAGGGTTATCTGCGGGCTGAACTACACTGTCTGTTGATGGTGATATTGGTCTGCCAGTGTCCTGTTCAGAATTGTCTGGTCCTGTCATCCGTGTACGTTTATGGGTAGTACGCGGTGTAATGGTACCAGCAGCACCCTCTGGTGTGTGTACTCTGTCACTCAAACCCACACCGCTAGGACCTTCTAAGGGATCGTCATAATTTTGTTCGTATTGTTGCATCGCTGGTGGATGCGTTGTGGCAGACGCTTCTGCGCTGTTATCCCTTCTGTGCTTCCTGGTGGCTAAAGGTCTCTTAGAGACCGTCAACGTTTTCACAGCCTTTTTTACAGACTTTAACCTTTTAAAAAGTGACTGTTTACGTTTACACATTTCATTCAGACCCCCACCGACCATGTGTAGTCATAATGAACTACCACTTCTTCTCAGACCGGTCTGGCCTGGAAATGAGATCTCTGCGGGTCTGAAGAACGGAGTCTCAGGTCTTCTCAAAGCTGTCTCGAACAGAGCAGCTATATTTTGTTTCAGCTCAGACAATTGGTTAACTAAATAAGTCAATTGGTTGTGCAAATTGTTTAAGTAGAGACATACACCAGACAGTTCGTTTAATGTGAGCAGCGCTTCTGGCGGCCACTGAACCATGTTAAGGGCTGGTGAACATTCACTACATACTGAGGGTGTGGTGTGTGAATGAGTGTTTGATGGCTGATGATGGTGACAAACCCGATTATAGTCTGGATTTATGACTTGTTGCTTACCGATGTTGTCTTGACCGGTTATGCTTTCGACCGCTTCAGGGATGCTGGCTACTGTTGTAGGGTTATTTCCAGTGTTTTGCTGGGGATGCGATGATTGTGCAACGAGGGAATCCTTCAGTGTAGTAGGTGTGATGCGTTGCCTGCGGCGTTTAGCTGCACGTGTAGAAATGTTTTTGTCAGTGCTGCAAACTCTTGATAAAGGCGTACATTCCTCGCGCTGGTGAAAAGGCTGTGGTGCAGGTTTGCTCTTTTTCAACGGTTTGTCCTTGTACGGATGTGCCGGGGGTTGGCGCCGTGCCGGGGATTTACCTTTTCCTGTTATTACACCTAAAAGAACATTAGACACTGTATCATGTATGAATTATAAACAAGAGATAAAACACTCTGTAGAACCAACACAGCCTAATTATATATACTTACAAGATTGGCTCGCTGTGCTAGGCCCTGCAGTTTCAGCTAGGCCCTGGTGAGTGTTGGGTTGTACGTTCTCTTTAAAAATATTTTTTCTTGATTTAGTAAATTTCCACTCTGTGAACACAATTCGAAATGTATGATTATAGATATTACACTTATTTTACTATATTGCATTTTTAATTTTAAACTACAATATGCGCTAGTACCTTTTTTAGCACGTGGCTTTGGTTCTGTCGTCTTTTTCACAGTGTCATAAGAATAACAGGCCATCGGTGCTGGCAGTGACTCCTCTACATGGGGTAAATTGGTATCTGTATAAAATCAACAAATAATGTTAGATTTTGCACACATTTTGTTAGATGTTTATATACATTTATGAAAAAATACGTACTGTTGAGGAGCGGCTCCAAAATAGTGTCGGCGATACTCGTTTGACAGTCCGTTACAACACGTAGACCCGAGTCTACCTGTTCCTCAACAAACTGCGCTTCAAGAGCAGCCACTTTAAAAAGAATATAAAAAAGAATACATCTTACCAAAGCTGTATAGATCGTGTGTGTAAAAGCATAAAAAGTGTAAATAAACTCTATTTACCTAGTTGAGAATCCGTAATCCCATCAAACAAATCTTGAAAACAACATTCATTCTGTTGCGACATCTAAAATGAATATTTTATTAAAATAGGCTTACTACAAAGCACACATCACAAGTTAACTTTCAAATATTACCGATTGTCTCACAAAATATAAAATAACGAGATGATAAAATCCGTTTCAATAAATTTGCTAACTAATTTTAACACACTGAAAACAACATACGTAAAAAAGAATGAAAATAAATAACAAAATAAACCAATACATCACTGAAAACAAATATAAAAAACATGCGTAAACTATTGGATAAAAACGAATGAAAATAAATAACAAAATAAATCAATTTCAAATAGATATAATGCGTGAAAAACTACTTATGTTTCTGTATGATCAGCCACGAGGGTCTTTGCAGCTATGTTCTGAAACTCACTACTGGTTGATCTGAATGTGTTGTCCAAGGCCTGAGAGCACAAGCTTGTATAGGCTGTAACAGACTCCGCCCACTAGGGTATGGTGGGCGGTGTGAAGGTGGAGGAGGGAAGTATACACATGGGGATTAATTTATTTATCAATAGATTATTCCTTTATACTGTGGAACTTTATATAATATGCAATGAAAGCTTTGCGGATATAGCACAAGCGTATGAAATAAGCACGCATAATCGATACAATCATGAGGACGCAGCATGCTGAAAAATATTTGCAAAAGACATATTTTAATCCTAAAGCACCAGGATCTTTTGGTGGATTGGAAAGTTTATACAGGGCTGTTAAAAAACACGGTATAAAGAGACCGTCTATAGCAAGATGGTTATGCGATCAAACTGTTTACACACTTCATAAGCCAGCAAGGAGATATTTTGTCAGAAATAAAGTTATAGCGGCCAGTATAGATTCGCAATGGCAAAGTGACCTGTGTGATATGTCAAACTACTCCAAAGAAAATGACGGTATAAGATATATTTTAACCGTGATTGACGTATTATCAAAATATGCGTGGTGTGCCCCCCTGAAAGATAAGACGGGTGCCTCTGTAGCGAAAGCCTTTGAATTGATTTTCAAGAATGATCATCGTGTACCTCAAAAACTACAAACGGATCGTGGTCGCGAATTTATGAACAATGCTATGAAGCGGCTTTGTAAAGAGCGCAATATCCATCATTTCTTTACTACAAACACTGTGAAAGCCGCTTTAGTGGAACGATTTAACAGAACTTTAAAAACAAAAATGTGGAAATTTTTAAATAGCCGCAATACATTTCGATATATAGACGAACTAGATAATTTTTTATACAGCTATAATCACACATGCCACAATACAATCCGTTGCAGACCTGTTGACGTTACAAAAAACAATTCTTTAAGAATATGGCGTACTGTTTATGGCAAATGCATGAGTCTTAAGCAGGCAAAGCCTACTTTAAAAATTGGTGATCATGTCAGAATTAGTCAGTATAAAGGAACTTTCGCTAAAGGGTATGAACAGTCTTACACGGAGGAAATTTTCATAGTCTTGGGCGTTAACACAAAATTTCAAAAACCTATGTATAAACTCGTTGATTTGTCTAATGAGCTAATAGATGGTTCGTTTTACAAAGAAGAGCTGCAGAAGATCTCAGCCGATTCTGACCGTATATACAGAATTGAAACCATACTAAGAAAAAGACGTGTGAGGGGTAAAACTCATTTTTTCGTAAAGTGGCTCGGCTACCCCACAAAATTTAATAGCTGGATCGCTGAAGAGCAACTAACTTCTATATAAGCCATGGAATCTGGGTCCTTTTTTATAACGCTAACTTGTAATGCTTCATCCGAAATTTACCCTGAAAATTCAATAGGTATTTACACAACAAAACTAGCAAAAGCCGTTCATTTGACCGGTCCTTATGAGGTCGCTATGACCGAAATCCAGTATCCGTATAGCTGGTATACCGTCGGATCTGAAGAAGGCTCCTTCTTCTTAGGTAAAAAAGGCGAAGTGCTAACTGAATACCGCATAAAATCGGGCTTTTATTCATCGGTCGCCGAAGTTGTAAAAGCTATTAATGATACTATTGAAAACTTTAAAATTTTGAGCGAACCCTTTAGATTGAAATATGAACCCATAAAAAGGGCTGTTTATACCCCCGAATCGCCGACACACATTTTTATGCCTGGTGAAAAGCTCGCGCCTATTTTAGGACTACGCAGATATGTTGAGGGATCTATCGAAAACAATCAGCCCGAGAGGCGCGGCATGTACGCGGACATACATGCCGGTTTTTATACACTATTTGTTTATTCAGACATTGTTCAGCATTCACTTGTTGGAAATTCGTACACACAACTTTTAAAAACAGTTGAAATTACAGGCAGAAACAACGAGATTGTCTCCCTAAGGTATATGCGACCAGACTATATTCCGGTATCCAAGCATAATTTCGATACAATCTCAATAGCCATCCTAACAGATCAGTCTCGAGCTGTTAAATTCAGGTACGGTAAAACCATAGTGCGATTACATTTCAGACCCTGCAAGGAGGCGACACGCTAAAAAATGCTGTCCCATAGACTGTACGGCGATCCCAGTGTGTATGCTCGTTACTACGTTAATCAGGCAGGTCTGGGGTTAGAAGGATTCCATGGCTCTCCATATATGTACGGGTCTGGCCTTGCTGGATTGTTTCGCGGTCTTTTTAGACGAGCTGTACCTCTTTTCAGGAGGGGGCTCGAGCTTGTGAAACCGCATGTAAAAACTGCGGCCAAAAATATCGCTAAAGACGCCGTCACGAGTATATCATCAGCTGTGATGGATAAATTAAATCAACCCCCAAAAGATCAGAAAGACTCTGGCCTTGTTTATGTTGTGAAAAAAATCCGCTAAAAGAAAATCCACTTCACTGTTCCCACCCCTACTCAAGAATAAAACTCCCCCAAGAAAAATGCTGAACTTTTGTTAAGTAGGATGAAGCAGAACTCTGGAGTTACAACGTGGAATGATAAAGGCGAATTTATTTACAAGGGCGATGTTATTCCAGGGTCTAATATGCTGGACCTTGTACGAAATGCCACACAGAGTCACAGACTCACAAGAAACAAAAGCCCTCCGGGGTGGGATGCATTTATGCATGCCATGGCTGACATAAACATGCCGTCTACTGTTGTGGGTAATTCATCTACTAGAGAGATTCTGAATGGTTTAAAAATGAACCTGCTTGAGACATCTGTAAATGTCACCCCTAACCGCAGTCTCCTGACCAAAACCTCCACACCTACGGGTATACCACATAGCAGCCTGCTTCCTAAGAGAAGACCCCAACCGCTGCTACAGTCTTCTTGGTTAACCTTGTAAATAGCTATCCGAATATGTGTATATTATTAATGTATTGTAATGTATTTAAACCTCTTTGTCAATTTATACACCAGTGTTGTAACATTGTCAAATTTCTGTACGCTGTTTATTTGCTGAATAAAACTTGTTAAACTTTGCATTTTGTGTTTGTGCTCAATTTGTATAACAACACACCAACTCTGCTACCTAGTGTGGTCAGTGTGAATGGTCTTGGTGGGGTGTGGACATGTGTGTATGGCCAGGGGGTGGGGGGGGGGGGGGGTTGTGGATGTGTGTGCGTGTGTGTGTGTGTGTGCGTGTGTGTGTTGTCACATTGTCACAAGACATTCTGGCTGAAGGACCTGCTGCTAGTCTCACAATCACATATTGCTGGGGTTTTTACACACATTAGCAAGTGCAATCAGTCCGCGCTTCATTCTAATTGCCGCACGATATGCCTATGGGGCGATACACCCGCTGTAATATAACATACAGCATCCGGCGTAGCAAAAAAAGGAAAAGGTTAGTGATATTTTAGCGAACTCTGCAATAACCGACGTATAATAGAGTGTGCGCCTGAATATATGTGCTTGGATCAATCTGTGGTTTGGGGCTGCCTGTATGCACGGGCGGATTAAGCTGTATGGGGTTGCCTGAATGAATGGGGTGATTAATCTGTATGGGGTTGCCTGAATGCACGGGCGGATTAATCTGTATGGGGTTGCCTGAATGCATGGGCGGATTAATCTGTATGGGGTTGCCTGAATGCATTGTCGGATTAATCTGTATCATAAATCAGCGTGACGCCTGGTTTATGATACAGTGGGTTGATTGGGGGCCGGATGTGATAGGGGCATGAGCGGTTGTAGTAGGGATGTGGCCGAATGTAGTAGGAACGAATGTGGGGCGGGGCCGGATGCGGTAGGGATGCGGCCGGATGTAGTAGCTCCGGATGTGGGGCGGGGCCGGATGCGGTAGGGATGCGGACGGATGTAGTAGTCCCGGATGTGGGCGGTGCCAGATGTAGTAGGACCGGATGTGGGGGGGTCTGCTGATATAGGATCGCCACAGGATGTGGGCGTGGTTGGATGTGGGCGGGGTAAACTCTCAAAAGGGGCGGGGCTACATAAGGGGCGGAGCACCTGTCACTTTGACGAGAAAGGTAGACGCTTTACTACTATCAGCCAATCGGTGTCTGAGCAGTGATACTCTGTTCAAACAGAGCATCAGCATCCAGTCACTGACCGGCTGACATACTCACATGTAGACAGAAGGAAAACAAAGACCAGGGTAGTCAAAGAGAGACTCTCCACTGGATGCCTGACCAAACAGAGCGGTGAGTATATAGTGTATATTATTTTAAGCCTCAGTAAAGGGTAATAAAAGGACTTGGGACACCCATTTAAACTCTCCACAATTCAGAAGTAATAAACTTCCCTAATTTCTTTTATATATAGAAATGAGTTTCTGTCTGTCTGTCTGTTCTTTATGCGTCGACCAAACGACTGGACCGATCTTCACCAAATTTGGCACACAGGTACATCAGGGGTTCGGGAAGGTTTTAGACCAAGTCTCAGCTCTCTAGGACGTACCGTTCCTGAGATACAGTATTTCCAAAAAATGACCTGCATTAGCCAATAGAAGCCTGCAAGTCTTTCACTCATATCCCAACTGCCATTCACACGGTCACATGTCCCTTATCAGCCAATAGAAGCTAGTAGGTGCTTAGTCTCCACATGCACACAGCTTTACTCCAGATTTCCATAACAACCCAGCCATCTTCACTGCTGTAGGTCAGCTTTAAAGGTGCAGGGCGCTGTGGATGACAATGTTACACAAGGTCACGTACACACAGTTTTTCTCCAGGTTTCCAAAACAACCCAGCCATTTTTCTTCACTGCTATAGGTCAGCTTTAAAGGGGCACGGCGCTGTAGATGACACTGTTGCACAAGGTCACATACACACTGTCAGGGATGTTACATCTGTTATTGCTGCTTTAAGGTTGCCGTGTCAACATAAAGAAGGATTGGTGGTTGCTGCTTTAAAGTTGCCATGACAACATAGGGAAGCTTCCTGAGCAGGCCTTTATAAACCACTCCCTCATCATTCAGCTTTGCTGGCCAATTAGTTTTCAACTTCCTGCTAAGCACCTGACTTTGATTTGACTACTCTAATACCTGACCTTTGACTGTGTTCTTGGATTCCTCTTTGTCTTGCGATTTTGTTCTGGCATTCCTGATCGGTTCTGACTTTTGGCTTTGCGTCCCGGATTTGTCTTCGTTTCGTGATTTGGATCGATGTTGCCCTCCTCAGCTGCTGATACGTGATTGTTGACCATTCTGTTTTCTCTGTCCCTGTGAGTAGTGTGTGTATCTGGTGTAGGCTTCTGCTGCAGTGCATTTATTTGTGATACACTTTCTGTTCTGGTGACAATTCCGGTCTTCAGATTCAGCGAAAGTCCATCTCTTCTTGCGAGGAGCTCTGGTGAAGGCGTCTGAGGCCGGTCTTGGCTCACAGTGGTATTTTGCCTTTAAGTAACATTTTCTACTGCTTGCAGTTGTCAGCCCATTTCTGCTGCAGCTCTCCTGAAGACCAGTACATTCCTTACTTTGCATCTGAATCCTAACACAGTTTTACTCCAGGTTTCCATAACAACTAATCACAGGTGTTTCACTAAAATCCAAACTGAGATACACATGACCACACGGTTTTGACATACACACAGCTTTACACCAGGTTTCCATAGCAACCAAGCTATTTATGACCTGTATTAGTCAATAGCAGTTTGCAAGTCCATAAATATTCAGTCATATGACGTTTATCAGCCAATATAACTTCACATTTAATTTACCAGGTTACCATAACAACACAGCCATAAAAAGAGTGTACCTATACAGGACTGCCATACTGGATGTAGCCTAAAACTACAAGATAGGTACAACTCACCTGTATCTCTTGATAAGTATAGGCAAAATCCTGTGTAGTATTTCAGATGCAATAGTCCAGCATGTTGAAGGGATATATCTCCCAAAAGTCAGCTGTAAACAGGGACAACCATTTTTCTACCTGATGGGCCACATTCTTATGTGCTGTAAAAGAAGGAGCTACTTATACTATCCATGACCTATGCTCTGGATAGTCGCTCTTGGCTGGATGTTACTATCATATAAGAGACAGATACACACAGTGCCGACACTGGAATCTCTACTGGTCGCTCATGAATTACATTGGAATAGTCATTATATTTTATATCCAAGGTAGCACTGACTTCTGTTATGTACAGGAATAAGCCTTATCTTGAGATTTGCTCACAACAGTCAAGAAGTTAATAGGTAATTTTCCCACAGAGGTAATACATTCCCTTTCTCCTTGGGCCATGGATCTTAAAGTGACCCTCCAGGTTTCCCCTTGCTAAGACTCATCACAGTATATGTATAGCCATCATCCAATAATCACATTATTTAGTGATCTGTATTTTATGATCATTCATTATTTGCCATAATGGAAATCGGCTCCTGGTAAGCCTAGGTTTATACACCCCACCCAATGTGAAGAGGTAAAACTGCAGGGAGTAGGGAGAGCGCAGCAGAGGGAGCCAATCGTGAGACATCTGGTGTGTCTCAGACTACCGTAGACTCCCTATAAGCACCGTAGTTAGGTTGTAGGCACAGAGGAAGAAGCTGAGCTATGAAGCAGCCAAACCACAAAAAATAGCAGATAAATATATAATCATCCCTTGTAAGTAATAACTTGCATATCAATTGTGACTAGGTAGTTCACAAGTCAGAAAAGAAGGATGGGCCGTCCTGCAGGAAGAAGACTGGAATGAAGAGAGGTAAGTATAATGGAGTGGATGGGGGGAGTAGTAGTGACATTCTGTTTCCGGAGTAGGAAGACTGAAAGGAAGAGAGGTGAGTATATAATGGGGTTGGAGGTTGGGCTGAGTAGGTTGACGAGGGCTAGAAGTGTGCGGGATAGCTAGAGAGACATGGAGGGGGGTGTATGGGAGGGAAGGAGAGAGGAAGGAGGGAGGGAGGTGAGAGGGCTTAGTGTGGAAGCTACATAGCAGGAAGCTGAACCATGTAAACAAATGCAGAAGATACCAGGAGCTCCCAGAGACACCCTGAAATCACTCAAAATACTGCTAAAGGTATCTGTGTGCATTTATTAACCCAATAATAGCACTAACAGACCTTTTTAAAAAAAAAAACATATTTTTTGCCCAAAAAAACCCCTTTGGAGAGAACATTTCATCACCTTCACTAACTCCAACTCTTTGCATACACTATAAGTGCCACTTGCTCCCACCATTCCTGAGCAATCCTTTCTGTTACCTTCAGCATCCAATATGCTAACTATGAATGGAAAACTAAAAAAAAGTTTTGGCTTTTAGAAGGTGGGGAGTAAAAAACAAAAACTGAAAAATGGCTGCTGTGAGAAGGGGTTCATGATGAGGTTGCAATTCCAAAAGATGCCTGTAGATGGCAGTAAGGGTCTAAGTGTAATCATCTTAGACAGCAGCATCCTGATTTTTTGCTGGACAGCTCCACTGGGTATTTCTTCTACTTGAGACCTGTAAAAATAGATAAATCAAAACAGAACACAAAACATATAGAAACAAAAAACTACATCATACAGTCATGGTGGCTGCTATATTGGGTCAGCGTATAGGTATATGGGATACCGGAGGTGACTAGGGAGCTGGTGTGATGCCCGGTGTGTAGCTTCATTCTATCAGCTAGTCATGGTGCTTTAGAGAAGTGCAGTCATTTCCTTTCTTGGTCAGGACAGGCCCAGAATTGTAGCCTTTCTATGGTTTTGTTACCATGTTGTGATATTGAAACTGGAGTCCTAAATGTTCATTCACAGGGTAATCTCTTTTCACAGATCCCTCATAGACCTGAGTCCATTCAAGAATCCATAAAAAAAGTCTGAGAAATGACAGGTTCTATTATTTAATGGAACATGTTAAGAGATCCATTATTTTCTATGGGGCCATAAAAGCTTCTTGTGTGAATAAGGTCTTAACCAGAAATGAGCTAAATTAAGAGTGGAGATGTGCACATGTAGCACAGCATTACTTGACTTCCTTCAGCGTGATAACTTTATGCACCGTGATATCTTATCTGAAAAGACAACAAATGTAATTGAAAACCAACTGAGGCTGAGGCCCCATGTTGCGGAAACGCAGCTTTTTTGCTATTGAAGATTTTACTGCGGTTATTTGAGCCAAAGCCAAGAGTGGATTGAGCAGAAGGTAGAATTATAAGGGTATGTTCACACGGTGGAATTTGCCACGGATATGGGGGCAGATTTCACCCCCAAATCCGGGCCAGATTACGCCTGGAATTCTCAACCCATTGTTTTCAATGGGAGGCAGAGATCGCAGCAGGACACAGAAAAAAGAAACATCCTGCTCGATCTTGCCACGAATTCCATGGCTGGTTCAGCCACGGAGTCTGCGGTTCGAGACTCCCTGCTGATTAGGCCCATTTATCCGCACCTAATCATCAGCGGAATGCCCTGCATGAGCATCCCGTCGCTGCTAGGCCACAGACAAAAATACCGGCGGCGGAGAATGAAGAATTCCTCTTCATTTTCCGCCTTGTGAACATACCCTTAGAGCTCCCTGTATATTCCCCATTCCTTTTGTAACCATTCTTGGCTTTGGCTCAAAAAAACGCAGCAAAATCTGCAACAAAAAAAACTACATTTCTGCAACGTGGGGCCTCAGCCTTAAAGAGTTGAGTTAACACTCTGTGCCACAGTGTTGTTAATGCATTATGAACACTGAATGCAAAAACACATTGAACAGTGAAATCAGTTCAAGTTTTGTAGATTTATATAATCTCTTTTATAAAATCACAGGCAAAATGGGCAATTTATTGTGTAAGACTGAAAGTTTGGATCCAGCTTAGAAACACATGTTGGTCACTGAGTAATTTTCCATTACAATTCCTATCACAAGCAACATAAACCATAATGTTGTCAAAGGGATGGATTGTTTGATGTATATAATATATACTGTATGTATTTCATGTGGTCCATTTATAGGAGTTTCACTCTGTAGCTTTGTCTGTATTTCTGTATACTATACCGGTCATTCTATATTGATAAGTAGATAAGCTTTTCTTCAAATTCCTGTACCATAAATGGTTATGTTACAAGCTGACCACTTAGCCCCTCACCCATCCCAAAGGTACTATAAAAACTGTAGAAAGCTATTATTTGTTGGTCTCGGTATGGATCATTAAATGGATGCCATTCAACTCTGGAACTCATCGACGATGGGTATAAATCAGTGCATGATATATAATGGGGTTCCCCATCCAGTGAGCTATTACATCATTAGTAATCACAGCTAAGTATTATCTCTTTTCATTTATTAAACACTTATTATTTTATTATATTCTGGCGTGATTATTCTCATTCTGTCATTCATTGACCATCTTTGAGTTAACCTGTTTAAAAGAAAAACCCATTTGCCTACAGTGTATGAGCTATAAATGTTTTTCGGGGGGATTTAAAAAACCATCAATAATAATAATAATACATTTTATTTATATAGCGCCAACATATTCCGCAGCACTGTACAATTTGTAGGGTTCAAGTACTGACAAAAAAGATACATTACAGAGAAATAGTCAATTCACACAATGTGACTGAGAGCCCTGCTCGCAAGAGCTTACAATCTATGAGGTAGAGGGGATGACACAGGAGGTAGCAGGGGCGGCAACAGACGTGGCATTGCTTATACAATGGTCAGACAATTCTGTAATAGAGGTTACTGTCATTACACATATACTGTATAAGCTGTATGAGCCGTCACCAGTCGTGTCCTTTAACATACAGATGGTGCCTGGACATATAAAGTTAGTCTGATACGGCATCATATCCTGTGAGGTAATGCGGGAGCGTGAACAGAGGAGGGTACATTTTAGGGATTCTAACTACGGAAGGGTTTACAATAGGAGTTGTGATAGGCCTGTCTGAAAAGATATGTCTTTAGTTTGCGCTTGAATCTGTAGAAATTGGGGGTTAATCTAATAGTCCGGGATAGAGAATTCCAGAGAAGTGGTGCAACTCGGGAGGAGTCTTGTATACGAGCGTGGGAGGTTCTGATAATAGAGGATGTTAGTCTTAGGTCATTGAGTGAACGGAGAGTACAGGTTGGGCAATAGACAGAGATGAGGGAGGAAATGTAGGGAGGTGCAGCATTATGGAGAGCCTTGTGGATGAAGGTGATAAGTTTATATTGTATTCTGTATTGAATAGGCAGCCAATGTAGTGACCGGCACAGACCGGAGGCATCGCTATAGCGTCTAGATCGATAGACGAGCCTGACCACCACATTCAGAATAGATTGTAGAGGGGAGAGTTTAGTAAGGGGAAGACCGATTAGTAAGGAGTTACAGTAGTCAAGGCAAGAGTGAATCAGGGCAACAATAAGTGTCTTTAGTGTATTTGTGGTAAGGAAAGGGCGGATTCTGGAGATGTTTTTGAGGTGGAGATGACATGAGCGTGCGAGTGATTGGATATGGGGGGTGAAGAAAAGATCTGAGTCAAACATAACACTAAGGCAACGGGCATACTGCCTAGGAGTTATGGTAAGGCCAGAGACTGCAATGGAGATATCAGGGACAGATCTATTAACTTTTTTATGCCACACAGTGAACACCATAAAAACAAAGCCCAAGCAAAAGTGGAATTTAATGGTGCTATTAAACATATTTTGTTGCCTTTTAAGGTGGACTGAAAGGAGAAACTCTTCTAGATTTTGGAAGTGGACCCACCATTTATCAGCTCCTCTCTGCTTGTGAAGTGTTTGATAAAATCATTGTCTCAGATTTCCTTGAGCAAAACCGTGCTGAATTCCAGAAATGGCTGAAGAAGGATCCAGATGCTTTTGACTGGTCTCACATTATCAAATCTGTATGTGAGCTGGAGGGAAATGGGTAATAATTCCTTTTTCATGTTTACACCAACTTAAAGAGAACCTTGCACGATCACTGCCAAGTACAGCTTTTTGTATAATTTAATAGGCATTTATCCACAGATTCGAGCACAGTTGGAATTATTTTTTTCTCTAGTCCCCACCATTCCGGAGCAATCAGTGCAGTTAGTTTTGGTGCCTGATATGCTATTTAGTCTCTGTACTGTCAGGAGGGCGATGTCAGACAGGAGCAGACAAGGGGTGTAATTATGAGCTCTGACACCATCCACCTCTGATTGGAGCTCTGAATCACAGCCCCTTGCTTGCTCCTGCAGGTACCCTAAGTAGTATATCAGCCACCAAAACTAACTGAACTGATCCTAAAAATTTCTAACCGTGCTGGAATGAGTGGAGCAGCACCTATTAACATATTTTAAGAACTCAGGCTGGTGGAAGTAGTAAAAGGTCCTCTTCAAAGGCTATGTACACCTTTGTCAACTTTTAATACACATCACTTTTCAGACTGGTTTGCATTCAAAATGTCTTTGTCTTCTGCAGCATGCATGTGTTGCTATGCACTGCAAGCTGTCTAGTCCTGTTATCAGCAAAATCTATCAGAAAAGACCTCAGACAGACAGGACCTTCCCAGTACCCTTTGTAAACAATCCTCTGATGGGTATGCTTTGCTTTATGCAGCTCCGCATGCCATCTTTTTTTACCAGTTTTTATTGTCCTGTGAAAGGAAATCATCACACAGAAGGGTCTTGCACAGAGAGAAGAAGGAAAGAAGAGCGTGTACAGAGAGCCACTGAAAGTGTACTTTTACATAAAGTTGTGTGCACATAGTTATACAGACATTG
The DNA here is from genome assembly GCA_947044405.1 of Leptodactylus fallax. Lineage (NCBI taxonomy): Eukaryota > Metazoa > Chordata > Amphibia > Anura > Leptodactylidae > Leptodactylus > Leptodactylus fallax. The sequence continues at coordinate 203,560 of CAMRHE010001080.1, forward strand.
AAAGGAGAAGAAGGGAGGGGAGGAGCTGAGGTGAAGCTGTGCAGGGAAGGTGAAAACAAAAGGTGAAGCTGTGCAGGGAAGGTGAAAACAAAGAAGAGATCATGTGACCAGTGCTAGGCAACACCCAGTGGCGTAACTAGGAATGGCTGGGCCCCAAGGCGAACATTTGATTTGGGGCCCCCCCAACCACTGCCTCGAACCCCCCCCCCCCAAAAAAACGCATTCCTGCACACACTATTATGTGCCATAGTGGCCCCTGCACACAGTATTATGCCCCATTGTGGACCACCCATGAACAATTATTATACTCTGGGGTCTTTTCAGACCCCAGAGTATAATAATTGGAGACCCAGGTGAGGATAGAAACATAAAAAAACAATGCTACTTACCTGTTCCTCACTCCGGTGCATGCCTGTACGCTACTTCGGCCTTCTTCAATGTTAGACCACGCCGGCGTCACGTGATGCAGGCCGGCGACACGACATAAAATGACGTTGGCTGACGTCTGGGATGTCACCAAACAGGCCCAAAGCCTGGAGAAGCGTAGGAGTGATAAGTACATTGTTTTTTATGTTTGATCACCTCCCCTGGGCCTCCGATTATTATACTCCGGGGTCTGAAAAGACCCCGGAGTATAATAATGGTAGTGTTTGTGGGTTTCGGCCTGCGGCCTTACCTACCGATCCTCGCTACTGCGTACAGCCGCCTCCGCAGAATGGGAAGCGCAGGCGGCCGTGAGCAGGACCCCGGGAAACGGTAAGTATATAGGGCCTGTTACCTGCTGGGGTTACTACAGCAGGTAACGGCCTATTAAAAAAAAAAAAAAAAAAAAAAGCATCGGGGACCCGCGGGTAGTTACGCCCCTGGTAACACCCCTGAGCCAAAAGTCTAAATGTAAAAGAGGTTGAAGAGTGAAAATAAGGGTTGCTGAATGCATGAGAAGGAATGCTCAATGCAAAAAAAAACAAAAAACAGATAAGTTTAAGTTTGTTTACTCCAGAAACATCAGGTTATTATTATTTTTTCATGCACATAGCCTGTAATATATAATATTTTATAGATGGTCAAGTATATATTTAAAATATGTAATGAGGTTTATGCAGGGCTAGTGCTAATACACAGCAGCCGATCTGATCACACAGAGCTACAGTAAAAAGCATGAGAAAATGATAAAGCAAGGGATGTGTTTTAGAGTTTACAGCTAAGGTTATCATACAGGTACACAGCTAATGTTTTGCCATAGTTTTGACAGGCCCCTTTTTTTTTTTTTTTTTTTTTTTTTATAAATAACTATAATAAAGATAACCACTTTCCATATGTACTGTTAGAGCACATAAATGTCATACCGGTAGATCAGCCACTCTCTAAAAGGAAAATACAGATTTGTTGGTTTAATGGTGAGCTCCATAGTTTATTATGCATGTTGGATTCACATCTAACTTTCTTTTCTCCAACACCACCAGGGAGTCCTAAGCATTATGAACAGGGAGTCCTGAGAATGATTCTAGATTGCATGGCTCTGTTTGTATGTCGTGCATGAGCAGGATGCAGAAGTGCCAATCTACCCTACTTAGGTTATGTTTATTTTAATAAGGGCTTGTCTTGCAGAGACTTTCTCTTTAGCTATGGTAGAGATTAGTGGTTATGTGTAAATCTGCATCATTAGCAATGCAAAAACAGCAATAGCATTGTGTTTCAAACATTTTCAGGTTCTCTTGCTTTCTATGTATCTACTTATGTTTTTTTTTTTTTACATTAGAATGAAGGGGAAAGGGTGGAGTCATAGGGAACTACCCATCTCTGTGAGGTCCACACGTATTTATTAAACTTATAGACAGAGATTCTCTTCTTGAGACACCCCTGTTTGATTTGGTATTTTGTTTTGGTATCAGATATAATTTCTGTATTATGCAAATTACATTGTATAATATTTCGTTATTATATGTTTAAAGGGAAGATGCCGAGAAAAAAGCTGAGAAACTCCGCAGTAAGGTGAAAGAAGTCCTGAAATGTGATGCTCTGAAGAGAAACCCTTATGATCCGGTCATTGTACCACCAGTTGATTGTCTCCTGTCTTGCCTGTGTCTTGAAGCTCCTTGTAAGGACATGAAGTCATTCTGTAATGTTCTGAAAAATTTCCAGGATCTGATAAAACCTGGAGGTCACCTTATGATTTTAAGTGTAATGAATTCCACTTTTTACTATGTTGGTAAAACATATTTTAGTTCATTGACCGTAAAAAAGGAAGATCTTGAGATGGTGTTTAAAGAAGCTGGTTACCAAATTGAAAAAGCTGTGTTTACACCGCGTACTGATACATCAAGGATGGATATTTCTGATTTTAAGGATCTCTATTTTATTCATGCCCGTAGACCAAAGTAGGGCCAAATTCTTTAGCTACATCTTCTTGGAAATTCTGGTATAGATCTGTATGCTTTATCTTGTATATATATAATGCAAAATATTGGTAAATACTTCATTTGGACTTGGGTGGAATCTGAAATCTCAAAAATAAATAAAAAAAACACACAAGCAAAAACAATGGTCCGCTTGTAAATAGTTACAATAATGGAGTCCTTATATAAAAGTTACATTATCCACTACCTAATATAACAGATAACATGTTGCATACTTAGATGGGAAGTGACAGGTGGTTTTGATCTACTGGTGATGTAACAAAATATTAATTATAAATAGTTAACACTTTAGGGTAGCTTGACAATTGTATGACAGATGGTTTTGAGCCACAGTGAGAAAAGAGAAAAAAGGTCTAGCAAAGATATGACTTTTGCAGGTTTTACCCCTTTACAAATTTCCAAAATACAACAAGATGTCCAGTACAAATAGGGCCCCAGCTATGAACTATATTCAGCAGGTCAAAGAGTAACATGTGCCTCCTAAGCCATCTACAATAAAAGGGCTAAGCTATTAAACCCATTCCCACTGCAGGCATTTTTCGATTTTCAGTTTTGACTCCCAGCCTTCCAAACCCCATAACGTTGTTATTTTTCCGTTCACAGAGCCATATGAGTTCTTAATGTTTGCAGGACAAATTTTACTTTGTAATGGTATCATTTAATATTCCATATGATGTACTGGTAAACTGGAAAAAAAAATTCAGAATGGGGTGAAATTGGAGAAAATCTGCATTTGTGCAACGGGCTTTGTTTTTATAGCGTTCACTGTGCAGCCAAAATGACCTGTCACCTGTAGTCTATGTGTCAGTTTGATTCCAGGGGTTAAAAAATGTATATTGTTTGTTTTATATTTTAACCCCTTAAAAAAAAATCCAAAATTTTAGAAAAAAAAAAAATTTTTCTTGGGTCTTGAACTATTTTAGATTTACATGTATGGAGATGCATAAGGTGTATTTTTTGCCAGGGCCAGGTGTACTTTTTAGTAATACCATTTTGGGGAATATCTGATGTTTTGATCACTTTTTATTCAAATTTTTATAGGATGCGAAAAGGTAAAAAAGAGCAGTTTTTGTTTTCTTTTATCGCTACAGTGTTCACCATATGGGAAGAATATTTTTATATGTAGACTGGGCATTTTTAAACATAGGGATGCATAATGTGTTTATGTTTGTTTTTGTTTATTTATCTTTATTTAAAATTTAGGGAAAAGAGAGTGATTTGAATTTTTAGTTTTTTATTGATTTTTTTAAAAACTTTTTAAAATGATTTTAAACTATTTTATTAGTCCTCCTAGCGGGATTGAACCTGCAATCTTATATATGGGAGATTCGCTACATAGCTATTGAGGCTGGTTATAGACCAGCCTCGGTAGCTATAATGCAATGATAAGTCTGGGAGCCTTTGGTAGTCTCCCGGCTGACAAGGGAACAGGAACAGACGTCCTGCAATGATAAAGGTACGAGGCCGGTGGGGACTGGAGCCAGGAGCCATTTTTTTTAACTTGGGGGGGGGGGGGGTACTGGCTTGCAATGCCTGAGATTAGAGTGAACTCTGATCACAAGCATTAGCATCGGGTCTCCACTGTAGAATACAGTATAGACCCAGTAGCTCTGCGGCCACTATCTTTAATGACCCGACATCCTATATAATAGTGTGGTGGATGTCGGGAAAGGGTTAATAATAATAGTCCTTTAATAGTCCCACAATGGGGAAATTCAGTGAAAATTAAGTTAAAGTGTAACTAAACTTTTATTTTTTTAATAAATCCATAACACAGATGAAGATGATAAACTTACATTGAGGGCAAAACACCTTATCTGAGAAGGCCACTTATAAATGTAAAGAGATTGTCCAGACAGGCAATGTTATAAAATATTAAAAGAAGTAGCAATCACCTTAATAATCCCATTCTGAGCCTGTATTCTTCTTCTATATCCCCTGCTGGTCTCTGTATTCTGGCCTCTAGCAATGACATGTAATGCCAAAGGCTTGTAATTACTATAGACAATTACTGGCTGCAGTGGTGATCTGAGGTCACCAATTCAGTCACCAATGCAGTCAGTTATTGGCTTCAGTGGCCACATATCTACAGTCATGGCCAAAAGTTTTGAGAATGACACAAATATATTTTCACATGATCTGCTGCCCTCTGGTTTTTATGTGTGTTTGTCAGATGTTTTTATCACATACAGAAATAGAATTGCATTCATATTATGAGTAACAGAAGCTTATATTGACAGTTAGAATGAGTTAATGCAGCAAGTCAATATTTGCAGTGTTGACCCTTCTTCTTCAGGACCTCTGCAATTCTCCCTGGCATGCTCTCAATCAACTTCTGGACCAAATCCTGACTGATAGCAGTCCATTCTTGCAGAATCACTGCTTTAATTTTGTCTGAATTTGTTGGTTTTTGTTTGTCCACCCGTCTCTTGATGATTGACCACAAGTTCTCAATGGGATTAAGATCTGGGGAGTTTCCAGGCCATGGACCCAAAATCTCTATGTTTTGTTCCCTGAGCCATTTAGTTATCACCTTTGCTTTATGGCAAGGTGCTCCATCATGCTGGAAAAGGCATTGTTGAGCGCCAAACTGCTCTTGGACGGTTGGGAGAAGTTGCTCTTGGAGGACATTCTGGTACCATTCTTTATTCATGGCTGTGTTTTTAGGCAAGACTGTGAGAGAGCCGATTCCCTTGGCTGAGAAGCAACCCCACACATGAATGGTTTCAGGATGCTTTACAGTTGGCATGAGACAAGACTGGTGGTAGCGCTCACCTCTTCTTCTCCGAATAAGCTGTTTTCCAGATGTTCCAAACAATCGAAAAGGGGATTCATCAGAGAAAATGACTTTACCCCAGTCCTCAGCAGTCCACTCCCTGTACCTTTTGCAGAATATCAGTCTGTCCCTGATGTTTTTTCTGGAGAGAAGTGGCTTCTTTGCTGCCCTCCTTGAGACCAGGCCTTGCTCCAAGAGTCTCCGCCTCACAGTGCGTGCAGATGCACTCACACCTGCCTGCTGCCATTCCTCAGCAAGCTCTGCACTGCTGGTAGCCCGATCCCGCAGCTGAAACACTTTTAAGAGACGGTCCTGCCGCTTGCTGGTCTTTCTTGGGCGCCTTGGAGCCTTTTTGGCACCAATGGAACCTCTCTCCTTGAAGTTCTTGATGATGCGATAGATTGTTGACTGAGGTGCAATCTTTCTAGCTGCAATACTCTTCCCAGTTAGGCCATTTTTGTGCAGTGCAATGATGACTGCACGTGTTTCTTTAGAGATAACCATGGTTAACAGAAGAGAAACAATGATGGCAAGCACCAGCCTCCTTTTAAAGTGTCCAGTGGTGTCATTATTACTTAATCATGACAGATTGATCTCCAGCCCTGTCCTCATCAACACCCACACCTGTGTTAATGGAGCAATCACTGAAACGATGTTAGGTGGTCCTTTTAAGCCAGGGCTGCAATGATGTTGAAATGTGTTTTGGGGGATAAAGTTCATTTTCTAGGCAAATATTGACTTTGCAAGTAATTGCTGTTAAGCTGATCACTCTTTATAACATTCTGGAGTATATGCAAATTGCCATTAGAAAAACTGAAGCAGTAGACTTTGTAAAAATTAATATTTGTATCATTCTCAAAACTTTTGGCCATGACTGTATATTGGGACATCATAGCTGCAGACCAAGCAGTGAGTGCTGTGGTTTGGTAAGGTGACACTGTCAGGGCTCCAAGGCAAACATTGGCGACATTATGTTAAAGTGAAAGTGACATTTATGTCTATGGAAAAACAGATGGTAAGAAGTGGATACAAACCATTACTTGTAACCATACACTGTGCTGTCACTTTCTTTTACGCTTGTTAACATTTAAAATAGCAAAAATTAAAATAACAACTTATAAACCATCAAAAACAACAACTTACAGAATTTCAAATTCAAAAACAAATAAAGGTCAGTCACCTCCAAGGATTCAACCCTGCATCTAAAGGAAAGTCTTCCTCTTCTTCCTCCAGACTAGGAGTCCCAGTTCTTCTACCACCATGATCCAGACTCAGTTCTTCATCCTCCTCCAGTTCCTCTTGCACCGCCCCAGGCAGTCACAGTGACCAAGAGGTAGATGGTTTTCTTCTTCCACCCTCATCGCCGTACTGTAACATATAAATTAAAGGGATGACATCACTGATGCTGCAGTTGTCCCTGCTGCTGACACATTTGGTGGCCTCCTCAAAAAGCAACACACTTCCCTCATGAGTCTTCAATAGTGAATTTCCAAATAACACATTTTCCCTGTGGTTTGCTGCATGCAGTAATCATTCACTGACTTCTGCTGCTCACACAGATGCACCAGCATGTGCGATGCCTTGTCCGCTTCACCTTAAAATAAAAGAAGGGAGAGGAAGCAATGGCTTATCCTGGTGAAGTTGGGGACAGGAAATGGTCCAGTGAGGAGAACAGAAGGAGATAGATAGGTCCTGGACTGCTTTCTGTACTGTGGCCACTGTCACTTAAAAGATTGTCTTTGTCCATAATTTCTGCTCAATCTGTCAACTGTGGCATGCTCCTTTCCCCAAATGGCAAGGAGGAGGTCCACATGGCAAGCAGGGACAGCTTTCCTAGAGAAATAATGGTGGCTAGGTATCTTCCATCACGATTGATACAGTGCAGTGGAATCTATTAATTGGTACAGCGACTGTACCAGCAGCAACTTGGCCAGATGCGAGCTACGCTACACATTTCCTACATGTGCTACTTCCTAGACACATATTCTGTTTGGGATGACAGACATTGGAATGGAGGAGAAGGCGGAGTAGGAGAAAATAACAGTAATGATGATGATAATGACAACCATGTGCTAGCTGTCTGAATTAGAAAAGATCCAGCAGCAGGAAAATCCACTTCTCAAATCAAAAATATGACTTTTACAGATTTAGTACTTAAAGGGGTATTCCCATAAACATAATCATATCTATATTTGTAGATAATTAAAAGTTAAACATTTTTGCAAATATAAGTAGTTAAAAATTCTGCTGAGTTTTAAAGATTTTCTCTAAACATCTTAGTGGTGCCTTGATCGGTTGCCAATGGATACGACCCGAATGCAGAAACTTTCTATGGTCTGGGACTTGTCAGGAACCCAGCCATGATTTTCATATTGTAGCTGAGTTATCAGGCAGGGACACTACAGGTATCAGAAGATATCCCGGCCACAATAAGGAAATCATAGCTGATTTTCTGACCTTAGGAAGGTTCTACATTCATGGTCGTATCCACTGGCAACCAATCAAGACAACAACTTGTGACCACAAGATATTTAGTGAAAATCTTTAAAATTCTGCGAAATGTTTAATTGCTTATATTTGCAAAAATGTTTAACTTTTAATTATCTATAAATTTAAAAATGGTTATGTTAGTGGGAATACCCCTTTAAATTTACTAGATTTGGTACTGAAAGAGTGGCCTAACCAGTGAATATTAGAGTAAAGTGACACAGCTCAGAATTTTGCAGTGAGTATGGCAGTTTCTGTATTTTTTTTAACAAAAAACACAAATGCAAAAAATACCTAACACTGAAGATGAGATTTAGCACTGAAAAGGTGACCTGGTAAGTGAGTATTAGAGTAGAAAACACTGCTTTTATCAGCTTGCATTCTTACAGTGACAATGGAAGTTTTTCTGCATTTTTAACAAAAAACACACTAGCAAAAAAAACCCAAATACAATACAAAAGAGAATAATGTAGGATATGTACACTGACAGTCACAGATCACAGTGCAACACTAATGCCAGTGTATTTAACTCGATTGAGAAGAGACTTAAATGAGATTTTTGGCCAGTGTATGTGTAACACAATGAACAAATCATGAATAAATGTAACTAACGCACGCTCCAGAGTCCTCTCCAATAACTCTGTAATACTATCAATGCTGGTGTTTTTTTCCTCTACCAACATATTATCTGCAATTTCTTTGGATCATGCAGTGATTCTTAACATATATGATCCACAAAAAAAGATGAACAGTGGCACACAACCAGACTTCAGTGCTTCTTTATAGAGATCAAATAAGACCCGGCATACCAGGGACAAAGTGAGCAGCAGTGACGGGCCGTTTCGTGCAGCAAGCGCTTCGACAGGCACTGAAGCACTGAAGTCTGGTTGTGTGCCGCTGCTCATCTTCTTTTTTCGGGGATACTTGGATTATATTACTCTCAGCGTGCCCCTGGACTATCTTCTGCAACAGCAGCGGCTAAGTATCCTGTTTATTTCCATATATCACATTGGTGCAGTTTTGTAGTGCCTGCATTTCATTTTTTCTTTTTTGATACTTAATATACATGAGATGAACCCCATTATCTTTTATTAGAAAACAGTGCCCACTATATCTCTTTAATATACAGGCCGTGACAACACCCCTAGCCTGCTCTCTCCTAAAATGGATCTTCTTCTATATGACATCAGTACTGTATCCTCTCTGCCTACCATGCATGATGGACTGAGAAGCTGTCAGGTGATGCCAGAAGTTCTCCTAGGTCACAATGACCATGGTCGCAGTCGTTTTTCTTCGTCCAAGACTAATCACAAAAATTTCAGTTGCGTTAAAACCCAAAACTTTTGGAAAATTTGGGTCCAAACCAGTTTGTACCCAATTGGTTTGCTCTCTAAACCTGATAGATCTTTTTGATGATAATGGGGTCCATCGGGTATCTGTTATCTCTTTGTCATTTAGCCAGAAAAATAGTCGGGCATGCAGAACTTTTTCATCCTCAATTATAGACAGGATCTGTGACAGAGGCATCTATCCTCCATCATAGTAACCTAAAAGCTGAGGATTTGATAAATAGGCGGACTAGAGACAAAATTAAGTAATGTATCTCCTCTTACTTTGCCTTAAAAAAATAATCACAGCAATTTTAATGGCAGGATGTATAATGTATTATGTAACGTCTAACGAATAGCCTGTTTTCCCACTGTCTGCATGTGCTCCCCATCTACCATACCAGCTTCAGGAACTTAGAGGCTGCTAGAACATATGATCTGTGCAGAGTAGGGTATTGGACCTCACAAAAGACATACTGATTAGAGATGAGTGAATTTTTCAAAAATTTGATTCGGCAGTTTCGCCGAATTTTCCGATACGATTCGAATTAATTTGCAGCATATCACATTAAAAAACAGCTATTTCCTGGTGGCAGAGAGCCTGTATAGTGGTGTAGAAGACTGTGCCTTGCAGTGGTTTTTAGTGATGTCCCACTAAGGGACCTGAACCAGCGATGCACTGATCGCTGGTTCAGCACTATAGACTGCAATACACGTGTATTGCAGTCTGTAGGGGAAGTCAGCCTATGCTGCATAGCCTGACTTCCTCACTTCTGGGCAGGATCAACCAGGTACTGGGGTCTACTAGAATCCCGGGTTCACTGGCCAGACCCCGAGCTGCAGAAGATGCATATCAGAACCCTGGGGTGCCGAGGGGGACATGTAGCATGGCGGAACCCCTTGGATGCTGCGGTCATGTTTGACCGTGGCATCCAAGGGGTTAAAACCCGTGATCAGAGCTGTGCTCTGACCGGGGGTTATGGAGCAGGGTGTTAGCTGTCAGTTAGCTAACACCCACTCCTGATGCCGTGGTGGTTGCAAAGGGGTTAAAGGGCTGTGATATCACAGGGCTGGCTGGCTGCTGATTAGCTGCACGCATGGCATTGTGGGTAATCCCGCGTTCCCAGAGTTCCTTGCCCCATGTCCTAATGTGCAGCAGCCATTTTATGAAAAAATGCGATTTGTTACCACGAAGCATGAGGAAATCCAGATTCGATGTGAATCGAATATTTCCTGAAATTCGGATCGAATTCCACTTCATCAGCGTCGATTCACTTATCTCTAATACTGATGACCTAGCCTGTGTATAAGTCATCAGTAGGAGAAATCCATTTGAGGGAGAAAAAATACTTTAAGGCTAAGGCCTCACATAGCGGGCTGCAGCAAAAAAGCGCTGAGGGAAGAACCGCAGCGACAACACATCGCGGTTTTTACTGCAGCGCTTTTCACAGAAAGACCGCAGAGACTGCTTCAATTACATCTATAGGGAAACCGCCGGCGTTTCCGTAGGTATAATTCACATGCTGCAATTTCCAAAAAAAAATTTCCCCACAACTTCACATTTTATATATGGGGATGCAATGTAAGCTGTTTTACTATACAGTAGATAGATACTCTGGCTGTAGATACTTTGTGTACCTAATACTGTATATCATAAAATGGGTTACACAAGAAACATTGCAAAAAATATTTTTTTAATAAAGGTAAAAACTGTAAACTGTACAGAGACTGTATATATGAAGTAACAGACTCTGATGTTACCATTACCTACTATAACAAATATATAAGTAACTCCAGTTATGACATTTTCCCAAGGGGGATGATACAGAACATTCTCTTCTAATTTTCTGCTTTTATTTTGCCATCTTTTCTTGCATTAGCACAACATAATACGAGAGATTTCTATATATTACATATATTAATATGCTCTAAGTCATATTAAACACTATCTGTATTTTGCAATAGGCTATATATATATATATATATATATATATATATAAAGCAACAGACTGTATGTTGCAACCTTAGCCCGTACAGCCCTCTGGTGTTAACTATTACCTAATGTATCACATATATAAGTAAAGTTATGAAACGCTCCTGAGGGAGGCAATACAGAATGTTCTCTTCTGATTTTCCGTTTTTGGCATCTCCCAACCTTGTATTTTGTTTCCTTTTCTTACGTAAGCACGGTATATACAATGGGAGATTTCGAAATATTTCTTTCAGGTATTGCACACACATCACATCAAAGGAATCTACAAAGCTAAATGTCTTCTTAAACAGTTTGAGAACATATGGTTCTCAGACTTCCTGAAGTCCTGCTTTTTAGGGGTTGCTTTGACTTCCTGTAGATCAGTGGTTTCCAAACTTTCTGAAAGCAGGACCCCTTTTAGGAGAGACTTTCAGGACCCTCACTACTGAACTTAGTCTCAAAAAGCAAAATGTCAGCTATATTTGGCTCCTAATCTGCTTTTCAGCTTTATGCGGTATCTGTTCTGCTTCTTCCTTCACGCATACTTCTGGTCCTCCATATCCTTCCCATGTTCTCCTTCACACACAGCCCTGCTACCTCCACATCCCCTCCACACACATAGCTCCGCTCCCTCTATTTTCTCCACACACACAGCCCTGCTACCTCCACATCCCCTCCACACACATAGCTCCGCTCCCTCTATTTTCTCCACACACACAGCCCTGCTACCTCCACATCCCCTCCACACACATAGCTCCGCTCCCTCTATTTTCTTCACACACACAGCCCAGCTACCTCCACATCCCCTCCACACACATAACTCTGCTGCCTCTATTTTCTCCACACCCACAGCTTTGCTATCTTGATGGTTTTCCTCTCCACACACTATTGCCCCCATGTTTTCCTTCCAGCATACATAGCTCTGCTACCGCCATGCCTCCCCCTATACCCACATCTCTTCTAATTTCATGTTTTCTCCCTACGTACAGTTTGCTACCGCTATGTTCCCTCCACATACTCAGTTCTGCTGCCTTTATTTCCCCCACACAGCTCTGCTACTTCCACCTTCTATACATTTTATAGACTCCCTTTAAAGTTCAAAGGTAATGTGCAGCATCTGAGCGGACAAAATTATATGTGCCGTGTTTATAATGTCCTACAAGTCCGACTTTTTTGTCCGCCATTCATCTGATGGATCCCATTATAGTCAGTGGAGTCCCTTGTACTTCATTGGCATCCACTATTTAACGTTTTATAATTTGTCCTCCGATGGACCTAAAGAATGGACACCCAACACTTAGAATTGGTATGTTCTAGCCTGCAAGTTCTGCAATGTAGGAGGAAACCAGGAGTCTTCTTCCAGGTGCCAAAGTGTAAGGGTGTGAGAATGTAGGGCTAGTGTCAGAGACAACTGACACTGCGCTGCAGGCCCTAGACAGGGAATATGTAGTCACCTTATGACAAAGATGGAAAAGTGCTGGTGCCAAAGAGTGTCTTTATGACAATTTGAGGATAACTGAAACAAGGGCCTCAGAGTTTTAACCCTATCAGAGCCATAATACAGCAGGGAGCTCTGTCTGTCAAGTAAGAGATTGACACCTGTAAAGTAAGAAAGATGGATTCTAGCACAGACTGATGGAATTACCATCCACCAGGCTCACCCCATTCTCACAGTGGACTCTTATTGCAAGAAGTCTACCTCCATTTTCTGAAAGCTGGTGGTTGCCTTACTGAACCATTTTGCAAGTAAAGTCATGTATGATCTGTTTTACTGTAACCCTGTGTCTACTAAGTCTCACTGCTGCAACAACATCATGGGCATTCCAACCCCTATGGAAGACCATTAGGATGTGCCCAGGGAAACGACTACCACCACACTCAGTAAACCGTATGCCTCCTCAGCTTTGCCTTAGTCAAGATGTAGAGCTGGAGGAACTTGGTTGAGACAACTACCATTCCTACCCTCTGGATTCCCTCCAAATTATTACTGCAAATGCGTATTGGACTGCTGCCTTGGTTGCAGGGGCGTAATGAGCAAAGACTGGGCCCCCCAGCAAACTTCTGACTTGCCCCCCCACGGCATAGCGTTCCCTTTCCTGACCCCCACACAGTATAACACCCCATTTACACACACTATAATGACCTAAAGTGGCCTCAGACAGTATAGTGTCCCATAGCAGTCCCTCAACACAGTATTATGTCCGATAGCGGCCCCGCCTCACAATATTATGTCCCACAGTGACCCCTCCACATGGTATTTTGTCCGACAGTGGCCCCTACACATGGTATTATGTCCCACAGTGGCCCCTGCACATGGTATTATGTCCCACAGTGGCCCCTGAACATGGTATTATGTCCCACAGTGGTCCCTGCACACAGTATTATGTCCCACAGTGGCCCCTGCATACGGTATTATGTCCCACAGTGGCCCCTGCACACAGTATTATGTCCCACAGTGGCCTCTGCACACAGTATTATGCCCCAAGAACTATTATTATGCTCCAGGATCTTTTCAGACCCCAGAGCATAATGATTGGAGGCCCAGGGGAGGTGAAAAACATAAAAAACAATGATACTTTCGGCCCTCTTCAATGTCAGCATAGAAGTCACGTAGGCAAGGTCAGCGTCATAATGCATAATAACGCCAGCCTGGCACACATGACATCTGGGACATCACCAAAGAGGCCCGAAGACTGCTGGGAGTCACACAGGATCGCAGGAGAGGTGAGTAACACTGGTTTTTATGTTATCTCACCTCCCCTGGGCCTCCGAGCATTATACTGCGGGGTCTTAAAAGACCCCGGAGTATAACAATAGTAGTATTTGTTGGGTTTCACGGGCCCGCGGCCTCACCTACCTATCCCTGCTCCTGCTCACAGCCACATCCGCTTCTCCTCCTGCCCCCAGGGGGCCCCAGCGACATGACATGGGATGCAGAAGGGGAAGCGGAGGCGGCCGTGAGCAGGAGCGGGGATCGGTAAGTAAATAGAACCCATTACCTGCTGGGATTACTCCAGCAGGGAACGGCCTATTAAAAAAAAAAAAAAAAAAGAACGAGTTCCCTAAGGTGGCAGCTGCTACCGCTGCTACCCAGGTACTTACACCACTGTTTGGTTGATAATAGGAAAATAAAGTCATCAGCTATTCAGTCAACCACTGGCCTACATTTTAAGATAACTTCTGTTGCCAGATTCAGGAAAGTGATGTTATATAGTGTAATGTTCTATTACTGAAGCCTGTTATGCTAGGAGGAGTCACTAGGTGGCAGTCCAGTCCAAAAAAAGAGAAAAGCTGTAGGAATAGTATAAGGTGGATTCAGCCGTCCTCAGTAGCATATCAATGTCCATTCAATATAGGTAACAGTAGTTGTGAACACCAGGCACAGTCTCACAGTCCGTCAACTCCCCTTATTAAGTTCAGTTTTTTTCTTGCATATTTTGCTGCCAATATGATCCCAGGCTGCTTATATATTAGTAATTTGTAATGATTTGCTTCTTCTGCAAGTGTATAACATGGGATTTCTAAAATATCAATTTTGCTTCAGGATCTAATAAAGATATTCCAACTTCTTTTCCCTTGAGTGTTGGACAAAAGTTTTCCTTTGGGGCAGAGCATACTGCATCTTGAAAAAATGCCAAGGAGACAGAAAACTCCATGAAATGTTTAAAAAATAGCAAAAAAATTCCAAGAAAAACCACAATGTACAGTGGGGAAAAAAGTATTTAGTCAGCCACCAATTGTGTAAGTTCTCCCACTTAAAAAGATGAGGCCGGCCTGTAATTGTCATCATAGGTAGACCTCAACTATGAGAGACAAAATGAGAAAACAAATCCAGAAAATCACATTGTCTGATTTTTAAAGAATTTATTTGCAAATTATGGTGGAAAATAAGTATTTGGTCACCTACAAACAAGCAAGATTTCTGGCTCTCACAGACCTGTAACTTCTTCTTTAAGAGGCTCCTCTGTCCTCCACTCATTACCTGTAGTAATGGCTCCTGTTTGACATTGTTATCAGTATAAAAGACACCTGTCCACAACCTCAAATAGTCACACTCCAAACTCCACTATGGTGAAGACCAAAGAGCTGTGGAAGGACACCAGAAACAAAATTGTAGACCTGCACCAGGCTGGGAAGACTGAATCTGCAATAGGCAAGCAGCTTGGTGTGAAGAAATCAACTGTGGGAGCAAGAATTAGAAAATTTTTATACTGAAAACAATGTCAAACAGGCGCCATTACTACAGCTAATGAGTGGAGGACAGAGGAGCCTCTTAAAGAAGAAGTTACAGGTCTGTGAGAGCCAGAAATCTTGCTTGTTTGTAGGTGACCAAATACTTATTTTCCACCATAATTTGCAAATAAATTCTTTAAAAATCAGACAATGTGACTTTCTGGATTTGTTTTCTCATTTTGTCTCTCATAGTTGAGGTCTACCTATGATGACAATTACAGGCCGGCCTCATCTTTTTAAGTGGGAGAACTTGCACAATTGGTGGCTGACTAAATACTTTTTTTTCCCCACTGTATGTAGGGCATTTCATATTTTACTATTAAATAACATATAACATCTGGCCATGGCATTTTTAACAATGTTTTTCACAGTAAGAAAAAGGTTGCAAAAAAACGCTGTTAAAACCTGATCGGAGACTCTGCTGTGTGTTTAACTGATCGATGAGGGATCTAATTTTTTCACAGATGCATTCACCTCAATGCACGCAATCCAATAGTCAAATCCATGCAAAATAGAGCATGCTTTATTTATTAACAGATCACGGACCACTTACGTCTGAAGAAGTCAGTCATCTGAATAGGCTCATTTTCCAATAAAGGATTAAGCATACAGAGACTTTATATCTTCATCTCAGTTTATGAAATTTGAGGAAATGGGAAACCTGATCCCAAATCAGTCTGATTTTGAATCTTTTACCACAATGAGGAGAGCAGATTCTTACTTTCTACAAGATCTGCTTACCTGCTAAAATCTACAGATTTGGGTGACTTTTTTGGTAACTTTGAGGGAGGTTGTGTTGTATCAGTTCTTTTGCCACTGTAATAAAATATGATTGAGGTTTTAATAGGTCTGACAAGGGAAGTCATGTCTATAGATAGAACAAACTGCGGGGAGGAAATTGTCTCTCAGTGTTTCTCAAGGGCTACATCAGATGTGTCAGATCTCCTGAATTTATGTGTATCTGCTAATTTCTATGCAGATAACCCCATGGAGTCATACATCAGTATTGTGTAATGTGCTCCTTTCCTGTGTACACAAGTGGAGAAACCATGGGACTATAATGTAGATTTTACTTCAGATTCTAATAAGTATATACCAACTCCTTTTCCATTGAGGTTAGGAAAGCAGATATGGAAGATGAGGGTTTCCAAATCAGGACTATATATACATTTTATGGAGAATTAATATATACTTTTGCAAATATATATAATTAAAAATGTTGCATGTATTTTCTGCAATTATTTTAGTGGTGACAGTCTATTGTCTTGATAGGTTACCACTGGATATGAATTCAGAACATTTTTATGTTCTGAAACCCAACCATGATTTCCTTATTGTGGCCAGGTTATATTCTCGTGCATGTAGTGTCTCCGTCTGTTTCTGTAAAAGGAATAAGTGCCAGATCATAGAAAGTTTTTGCATCCATTGTTGTATTCACTGGCAATCAAGATATTGGAGCCTAAAACAAAAGACTTTCACCACTAAGATGGTTAGAGAAAATCTTTAAAACTGTGCAAAATGTATATATGTTACCGTTAAAGTGCGAAATCAGTGAATGTGCACATTACCTAGGTAATCTGCAGATTAACTGATTTGCTCAGTTAATGTGCGGAATCAGGAGTTTTCCGCACTTTACCTGGGTAATGTGCACATTCACAGCTTACGAGTCGTTAAAGTTCGGAAGTTGTCCCTACTCTGTCCCCCCCTCTTCTTCTCCCTCCACTGTTAGTCTTCTTTCGCCAGCAGCGTCTCCAGTCGCCGCCGGTTGTGGTTTTTTATGTGTCACATATGTGTGCCCAGTGCGTAGCATAAGCTAAGACGGTTTGCTTTCAAAGCCCATTCAAACGGGCGGGTGTGTGTGTGCGTGCACTTACACCCTCTGTGGCGCGAAGCAGCTGGCTTTTTTTTTTTTTTTTTCGAACACGAAGGACTTTGTGTTTCCGCCGAAAATAAAAAATAAAAAACCGGCTTTTCGTGGCGCAGAGGGTGTAAACGCGCACACAAACACACACACACACCCGCCCGTTTGCTTTCAAAACCCATTCAAGTTGAATGGGTTTTGAAAGCAAACCATCTTCGACCTTTCCCTATCCTGTCCCCGATCCTTTTTTTTTTTTTTTTTTGCCAGCATTACGTTCGCTGTAAGCCTACACAGCGACATTGCTGCTGTTGTTCTGGCAAAACATGTCATTATCTGCACTTTAATGAGTGCCTAGTAGGTAATGTGCACATTAGCTAGGTAATGTGCAGATTACCTAGATAATGTCAGAAATGAAAGAAGTTTTCTGCACTTTAACGGATCGCCCTAGTGAATCTGCACATTACCTAGTTAATCTGCAGATTAATTGATTTCTGCACATTAACGGTAACATATATATATATATATATATATATATATATATATATATATAAATATATATATATATATATATACCTGATAACCTGTCCAGAATAAGGAAATCATGGTTGGGTTTCCAACAAGTCCCAGACCATAGAAAGTTCCTGTATTCATGGTCCTATCCATCATTGACAACTGATGAAGACAAAAGACTCTCACCACTAAGATGGTTTGAGAAAATCTTTTACAGTGTCCAAAAATTCTAATTATTTATATCTTCAAAAATGTTTAACGTTTAATTGTCTACAAATGTAAATATTAAAACCAGTCTGTTCGGATACTTTGTCCTTGCCATGAGGCAAATCATCACTAGGTTATGGAAATCTAAAAAATACATTTCCAAACTAATGGGTGTTCAGACTTAAGATACAGTACCATATATGCATGAAGGAGACTAGGGCTTCCAATAACAATAATAGTAATATACAGAATTTATCTGGATGACTTTGAGTCATTGGGTCATTCATTGAGTTTTCTTCGGTGTTGCAGTTCATACAAAGTCAGGTTACCTCTGCTACATCTACATATACTGTAGGATTCCAGGTAAGATGTATGTTTTATAATTTCAGGTGTTTTCTGCTAAATTATCCAATGCCCAGAAATAATCTTTCACAAGTCCTATTTGAATGAATGGAAACTGTGCACAGTACTCACTTGTAGTACAGGGTAAATTATTTTACCATCAGATCTACGTCTGAAGTATCTAACAAAGAATCTAAGGACAGTTCAGAGGATAGAACATCATGGCCATCCCTTTGACCTCTCAGCAAACCTACATTGATGAATTCAACCCCAAAGATTACTTCCAGAAATCCTACACTGCTTGGGAAGGAATCTTTTTTAGGAGAATCCTTTCATCAGACTGAACTGCTACTGTGTATGTTGCATGTCTAGACGTCTCTCAACCTGCACAGACAAGCTCAGCTTTCTAACACTGGCAGAACATACTGAGGTAGATACAGTAACTTAGTGAACGCCCCTAGTAAATTAAGCACATCTCATCTGAGAATAACATGGATTTCTGTTCTGTCAGAGGGGTCACCATCTCAGGCAACAGGCCTTTATATATGATTCATACAGCATGAATTGTACCACACAGGCTGCCCATAGGAGCTAGTGAAAGAGAAATAAAAAAGTCAAGATGATGTCAGATCAGGAGCTGAGGAGAAGCTGGAGTGTAGGAATATAAGGGCATGAAAGAAGCCTGAATTGTCACAGTCACTTGGGAGCTGCAGGGATTGGACTTTTACCTGGATTGCTTCTCTAATTCCCCCTGCATTAGCCTGATAACTCCTTTTGGATTTGCCATGGTTTGTCAGGTTTTTTCTCTGTAGCAACTACTACAGCTACAGTGTAGTATAATAGGGGAGCTTCATGCGGAGGAATTTGGAGCTGAATTTGAGGCAGAACCTGAACCTTATCCTGTACCAACCCGAACCTTTGCTGAGTTTCTCTTCATGACTACTAATCATCACTAAGCACTGGAAGAAAACTTAAAGGGGTGTTCCATGTCCTTCTTTTATCCCCTAGAGAGGTTTAAAATAATAAACACTATCTACTCACCCATTTGTGTGACCAGGGAATCTAGCAGTGAGTCTCCATTTGGGTCCCTGGTTTTCTAGACCTTTGGCCTAATAGTGAGTGCGTCAGTCAGTCAGTGCCTGAGCAGTGATGTTCTGTCGAAACGGAGCATCTGTTTTCAGTCACTGATTGGCTGACACATTGGCATGGAGACAGAAGACAAAGACCAGGGACTCAAACAGAGACTCACCACTGAATCCCGAATGGAGAGGTGAGCATATAATGTTTAATATTTTAGGCCTCACTAGGGAGTAAAAAAGGACATTCAATTCTCTACATTTCAGAAGTAATAAACGCCCTTATTATTGCATAAATTTCTGAGAAGATGATTCCTACTAGCAATATTCAAATCTCTACAAGCCTGGGATGCCTGGAGGCCAAGCAGGTTATGTAAATACTATGGAGATCACAGCCCCAAACACAAGTGTTCTCAACAGAATTTTCACCTGTTTGACACATGATCCTCTATCCACATTCACAGTATTCAGTGATATAATATGCTATATTTCCTGATCCTTACTGGACCTTACCAAGACCAAACCAAGACAATTATGAAACTAAACTTACAGTATAACAGGTTAAAACAATGATAAAATCTGAAGACTCATAAGGTTACATTACCCCTGTACGTCTCTTCCATATGGGCAGATCTGTCAATTCAAACTAGCATAGGTGTTCAGCTGATAGAGCTGACTTTAATGCCTTGTGATATAGAGCTGACTTTAGTCATCCCATCTGGCCATGTCCTCACATCTCCTCCTGGTCAGAGGTTGTGTTGGTGATCTTCTCAATTCTGGGACGCCCCTTAGCTCTTACCTCAAAAGTTTACCTCTTGAGGCTGCTTCCTGAGGATATCTGGGCACATCAAGAGCACATTCTCTTGCTGGAATCTTTATTCCTTATACCTAGCCCACAAAGTGATTGCTGTTCGTTGAATGGCAGACAGGCCACCATCTATTTCTCAATGAAAAAGGCTGATGAATGGTACCCTACCCTACCAAAATACTGTTTATACAAAAATGTGGTTGTCCAGGGAAATTCTCACGGGTATGGGGGGGCTTGGTGTAATTCTCCATTTACTTTGTTTGATATTCACACTCTCTAGGACTCTTTGAAAAGTATGTTGTCGAAGTATTTCTTTGCTAACAAACAACATTGAGATTGTTCCATTTGTGAACACATTAGATATAAGTGAAAGTGATCGTATCTACTATAAAGTGGAATACTGTAGGTAAAATCTTCTATATTCAGATGGAAAGTGGTTGTCTTTTGGTAGCAGAATATTATTAAAGGGTATTTATTTGACCAGATGTAATCGAAAATGAAAAGAGACCTCCTGGTGTGATCAAGTCACATAACTCAATTTATGGGTTTTTGGCTTTCTTTTGACTATTTAATGTACTCTTTATATATAGACCAGCTATGTGGGTACATTCCCATGTTATGTGTCACATAAAACACTGTGATCGGCAGTATGCTGTGTCTACTGTTATTTTATATTTACATATAGAGAAAACTGGGTTTGACCAAGCAGACTGTGATAGCTTTGATAAGAGGTGTCAGGTATAGCTGAATAATATGGCAACCTACTCCATATTGCAATAAGAAGAAAGGGCGTGGAACTTGCTGCAGTATATGACTTCTTTTGGAAAATCAACCCAAGATATATGTCCATTATAATAGAAGGCACGCTGCTAAATACCACCCAAACATTGTTTTATTAAAGCATAAAGCCATAAAATAGAGGTCGCCAACCTGTGTTAGCAAGTCACATTCACATATGACACAGTGGGTATGTAAAGGAAAAATAAGTCTAGCAAGACAAGCAATGACAAGTTACACTACACACACTTACTCTACTACTGTATAGTGTTAGCTATAAGTGAGATGGATTATATCTGAGGACTATGCTGGGAATGTAAAAATAGATCGCTCTATATTAATATTAAGGTAATGAAATGCCATTTAGAGGTTGAACCCATAAAATTATGCGTTTTAAGTCTACCCATAAATCCTTGGCTACTGAAGCCAACTTTTATTTTGGAGATATGTGTTTTTTAACCCTAGGATATCCTCCATGGATCCCTTTTGGTGTTGTATCGCTTTCTGCTTTGGGTGTTGACCCTTCAGTTCTTCACTGGCACATGCTTCAATACTTTGTGTTTATACACTTGGTGTTAGAATTTGGATAGGTACCTGTGGCCTCTTATTGTGGGGTTGATGTTCAGTTGGGATATTAATCAGTCACCTTATATGGTGATAACCATGTGTTTTGTATGTACTAATGTGCCGTTTTAATTGTTTTTAGCTCATAGTGCAATTTAGTCTCAAAAATATAAATTTCTTAACAGGTTCAAGAATAAACAACACATGGCATAAAAAGTACAGACACAGAATATTCAGATAATAGATAAAGTGTCAAAGCATGTACAGGTACAAAGTCGGGCATTGTTTCCGACCAAAAAAAGCGGCTCCGCGGGGCAGAGACTGAAATTGGATACCTGCGGGTTGCTTTAAAAACCCATTGAAGTGAATGGGTTTTTAAACAAACCGCTTGCAAACCTTTCCCTATCCTGTTTTCTGATATTTAGGTCGGATTCACGGTGGACAGAATCCGGGCGCAAGTGTGAATCAACCCTTAATCATTATATCAGATAAACAAGCAATAACTGCCGCCCTCTGTAAGAAGGGGAAGCGCCACCTACAGGCAATGTGAATCCTAGCATCTAAAAGTATAAGTTGGGCAAGGTGAAACTCACGAATATGGAATCCCAGGGGTTTATATAACAAGAGGCAAATGGATGGGAGCCTCGGGCAGTGCCGGTGGGTTACCCTCCGGTTAATCTGTAGAACTGTAGAACTGTATAACAGAATTGGCTTTCTATAGGATACGACCACCATGTATGGTACACAGTGCCTCTCAAGGCACAAACTCCGAAAAATCAGTGTAATTTATGGTTTTGTATTATTATTCTTAATGCATCCTATTACCTTATTGTCATAGAAACCCAGAATATGGCAGGCCTTTCCTTATGCTCCCTCTTTTTATGCTTTGAGGGAGCCTTTGATAGAATTTCCAGACAAGAGAGGATGTATGGATATTCTACCAGGACCTTTCCTCAGGGCTTTGCTGGATACTGTAGCATAGAAATGATGAATACCTCTTTAGCCCCATGACGCTCGGCGTGCCCATGTGACCACTAGTGGCCCAATTACAGGCATCAGTAGTGATCCCGGTTGCATGACATCACAGGATAGCACCACATGTCACCAAGGAGGCCGAAACAAGGCACAGGATGCTGCAAGGAGGCCCAAAAGAGATATCAGAAGGTGAGTATGGATGTTTTAACATTTTTTTAACATTCACTGGGCCTCCAACTACCGTATTATACTATAGGGTCTGAAGAGCCCCAGAGTATAATGTGGTGGCTATTTTATTTTGCCTAAGACAAATCTCCATTTGTTCAGTTTCGTAAAAAAAATTTAAAAAAAAATGAAACAATTTGGAATATTCCGATCTAACTCAGCTCAGTTCGAGTTGCCCATCTCTAGTGGGGATAAGTGTCTTTAATAAGACAACCTCTTTAAGTGTCTGTTAAACGTTGCTACATCTATACATGCAGGGCTTTGAGTTATCTCTGGTTTCTGCTCACAAAACCAAATTATAGGCTAACTTTATAGGAAAGTGTCTGTAATGGCACAACTTAAGGAATTATTCATGGGGATGGGGATTATACTGTGTGAGGGCAATATGGGGCATTATACTGTATGGGACTACAATGGGACATTATACTGCAGGAAGTTTTGCTATGGGATATTATACTGTATTTGACTACAACTGGACATTATACAGTGTGGAAGGTGGCTATGGGACATTGTTCTGTGTGGGAGCATTAAGGAGACTATTGCAGCATTTCTCTATCCTCAACAAATCAAACCACCAAAGAACTACTACACATCTGGATGAGACACATCTGGAAATTTTTCTTAAGAAATTTCCTGACAGTCCCATAACCAAGGAAACAACACTTAAACCCAAAATCCAAATTTTACCCGAGTCAACATAAAAGCAACCAAATAGAAATATTCTTCTCCCTGGTATCCACAGAGTTCAGGAAAATCAATACAACGTCTAAAACCAACATCAATAGTAACAACAATAGAAAGATACAACAAAATAAGAATAATTTAACCTGGGCTGAAAAAAAGAATTGTCATTCAAAATCACAATGATTATCTGGCAGAAGCCTATAACATCTTATCCGAGAAGGAATATTACGACATTCTACCTTGTGACCCCTCCAAGGAAGACTTGGAACAATATTTATCCCTTATAAATTTAACCATTTCCAATGGTTTATTAAACAAAAAAGAGAGAGATTCTCTTACTATCAAAGAAGCCAAACTAGCATTCTTCTGCCACCTTCCAAAAATGCATAAGGATGCAAACAAACCCCCTGGTCGTCCCATCATATCTGGTACAAACTCTATTACAAGTAATTTATCTGAATACATAGACCACCACCTACAAAGATTCGTCTTACAGCTTCCTTCATATTTGAAAGACTCTCCCACCCTAATTAATAAAATTAAGGACATCCCCTGGTCCCAAGATTATCAATGGGTCACGCTAGACGTCAGTGCCCTATACTCAAATATGCCTCATGATAAAGGGATACAAGTCATTTCTCATTTTCTAGATACTGGCCCTTTTCTTCCATCCATGCAAAAGCAATTCCTTCTCTCGGCCATTCTATATATACTAGCACACAAAGTTTTTTCCTTTGATGAAAAAATATACATTCAACGTAGGGGTACTGCGATGGGATCAAAATTTGCTCCCAGTTTTGCTTACCTCTATATGGGGAAATATGAGGAAGAATTTATTTATAACTCACAGTGGTTATCCAATGTTATATTTTATTGCAGATACATTGATGATTTACTCCTGATATGGAAAGGGTCCTCCCATGAACTCAATTTCTTTATTAAACACCTGAATGACAACAACTGGGGACTGAAACTAACCAGCACTTCTTCCAGCACTCAAATTGAGTAATTAGATTTGATTCTAGGTAGTGAAAAATCCAAAATAATTACTAAAACAGTTTTAAAAAAGTAGATGTGAATAGTCTCCTGAATTTTCAAAGCTGCCATTTAAAAAAATGGAAAACCAACATACTTTTCGGCCAATTTAAGAGACTCAGACGGAACTGTACCAAAAATTCCGACTTCATTGTACAAAGTCGAATAATGGCTGACAGGTTTGTTGAGAAAGGATACCCGAAAGAAATGATTAAAAAAGCATATAAAAAAGCGGGAAATTTAACTTGAGCCGATTGTCTCTTACCCAAAGCTATAGCAAGTAAAAATGATGATAGAGATTTAAACTTTCTCACCACATACAACCAAGCCCATGCAGAAATCCGTGAAATACTTAAAAAACATTGGTACATCTTACATAATGACCCCTTTCTAGGTCCCTTCCTTCCATCTACACCAGCAATAACATTTAGACGAGCAAGAACCATCAAAAACATCCTGGCACCTAGTTGACTCAGACCACTAAATAAATCTTATGAAAAAAATATGTTTAAAACCAGTAATGGCATCTCAAAATGCCATAAAAAGAGAGGCAAGTGCTGCAATTCAATAACGCATGGAGCTATAGAATTTATCAGCAACTCCATAAATGAAATTTTCACCATTCAGCATCACCTAACAAATGCGAATCTGCATTTGTGATCTATCTGATCAAATGTAAATGTAATGTGCAATATGTAGGACGCACTACACTACCCTTACACATTAGACTAAGTAAACACAGGTCTAATGTCACGAACGGATACACCAAACACAGCATTTCCAGACATGCAGCAACTCACCACAACTGCGATTTCAGCCATTTCAACATCTGTCCCATAGATCATATCCCAGAAACAACTCCCAACAGATTTGAAAGTCTAAAATGCCAGGAGATGTATTGGATTTACAAATTAAACTCATTATCACCTATAGGTCTCCACGAGGCCAAAGAACTAGTTACTCGAATTATCAAATCTTAATTACATCCCCTTATTTTTATAAGTCCATAGTTTTACATATCTTCTGGATAGTTCATCCATTTCCATCCTTGACAGCCCCTGCTCGTACCACCATTCTCATTTTTTATTTTTTTTGTTTTATTTATTTATTCATGTCTTCACATTACATTACATCACGTCACATCTTGTCCCACTCTCTATTCTACTCCAGAGACTCTAGTCTTCTTCTACTGTTACATTACATTTTCATAACCAAAGCCGCAGCCACCACGTAACTGGTTTATTACATCTTTACATTCTATTCAGTTCTACAGCTGCAGACACATCTCTGCTACCTCATCTTCTTTTATACTATAGTCACCTCCAGAGCTAGAGCCACTATGCAGCCATTACAGTACATCACATACTATTTTTCACTCCAGAGCTGCAGACACATTTCTGCTCTCACATCATTCCATACACCAGGTACCTCCTAAACTAATTCAAGATTTCTGCTGTTACATTACCTCTTATGCTATTGTAGGGAACTGCCATTTCTACTAGTATATAATGTATCTGGCTTCTTTGCCCCTGCAGTTTGGCTTCAGAGACCCCAGGCATTTAGTGCAAGTTTTGTTTTGTAAATACAGTGAGTCAGACACATGTGAGGCAGAGCTGCTGGGGGGGAGAGATGTGAGCAGAGCTGCTGAGACAGACATGTTATGTCTGGGGGAGTCTAAGAGCCACTTGTTCCTCTTTACTTCACAGTATATAGTTAGGTATGTGTTACCCCCTATATACTCACAGGACCTAGCTAGTAACCGTAGTTAGGGATCCATATATATATATAGTTCAGGGCAGTGATAGGTTAGGCTTCCGAAGGCCAACTAGCTAGTTAGAGGCCCGGTGGCACTAGTAGTTTAGCTGGCAGGTTAAGGACTCAGTGTTAGGGTAGTCAGGCCTGCATCTACTGCCGTCACCGTCGCCCTGTTTGCTGCCTGTGAAGAATCTCACCATCATCATCATCATCTCCTGATCGGCTGTCTGTCATCTCCTGGAAGAATCCGAGGATCCACAGTCATCCACAGGGGCCCCTGCATCTCTTCTGTTGCCTGGAGGTATTGTGCACCGGACTCTTGCTATATATCCATATATATACCCGGGTATATAACCTAAGACGGTTGAGGACTTGCTGGTTGTTGTAGTATTGCTGTGTTCTGAGTATATTGTATGTATGTATTATTACCCTGTTGATACTTATAAAGCTACTGTTATAACCTTATGTGGTATCTGTATGTATTCTTCAGACTGTGAGATTAGTACAGTGAACCTTGTTAAGGCTACTAACTGTACTTCATGGGTAAGTCCCAGGAAGAGATCCTCCCTGTAATACAGAGGCTCTATCCTGGGTGGAGGCACTGATATATTTCATATATGTTCCCACTCTTCCCTTCAGCGAAGGCTTCAGGTCCCATTATACACACAGGTCAGCGCCAGAGTCTGTTGCGGGAGGGATAATACTCATACCCCCCCCCAAATAGGGCTACATTTGGAGGCACTGCTGAGATTTAGAAGTGGGAATAGTCATTGATATGGAGAAGCGATATAGCTCAGAGGGAAACCTCCCACTAGCTACTACATGGGATTACCGACCTCCTGTTCCTCCCCTGGTTCAGGTAAAGGAAGAACCCTGCTCAGCCAGTTACCCCCCCAGCATGGCCGTCGCTAGCAGTTCCTCTAGTGACAGTGCTATTAGCACTTTAGCCAGGCTGACTGAAATGTTAGCTCAGGGCCTGCAGGCCACTCACTACAAGAAACTAAAAGTATTCTCTGGTAATGTCCCAGTACCACAAGGGGAGGAAAACTTTGAGATATGGAAAGAACATACTCTCCAATGCCTGAAGGAATGGTCTTGCTCTGAAGAAGGCAAGCGGCAGCGTATCAGTGAAAGTTTGCGGTCTCCTGCTGCAGAATTGATCCGCTTGTACAGAGACTCTCATGAAGGAGTGAGTGCATTGGACTATATACAAGTACTGTCTGATCACTTTGAGCCATACTATGACCTTGCCCAGATGGTTGCTGATTACCGAATGGTTCGTCAAAAAGAAGGGGAAAATGTCTCTACTTTTATTAACCGTTTACAGCTACTTCTTTCATGTCTGGTGTACCACGCAGCTATATCTACTTCAGAGGTAGACGCTATGAGAACCGGTCAGTTGGTGAGAGGGTTACAACCTCATCATCCTCTTGCTCAAGTACTCAAGGTCTTACTATCTGATAGAGTCCTTCCATTTCCTGACTTAATGAAGTTAGTGAAGAAACAAGAAGCTGACATTAGTTTTAGTACCCCTAAGAAAGCGAAAAGCATCTCTAAAGAAGATGTTGTTCCTAATTCAAACAAGGACAAACCAGCAGAACGGTCAGAACTTAGACAGTCCGCCACTCCACCCACTGCCACTCAACGGAGGAAGGATGCTAGAACCTGTTATAAATGTGGTCAGACGGGCCATACTGCCAGACAGTGTACGGAGGACAGTGAGGGATTGAGACACAGTGCTGTCTTCTCTATTCAGAATCAAAGACACCGAAGGAAGGCGGGCCGAGTAAAGACCAGAGGCGCTATCGCGGGCTCCAGGTCCGTTGTCAAAGTCACTGTCAATGGTCATGCCGCTCCTGCCCTGTTTGATACAGGATCTCAAGTGACCCTGATTTATCGCTCGTTCTACCAAAAGTATCTGAGGGATATACCTCTTCAGTCTACGGGACAAATGAAATTGTGGGGGCTTAATTCAGGATCATATCCTGTAGATGGCAGCCTACAAGTAGTTATAGCTGTCCCTGAATTAGAAGATCAGAGTGTCGCTCCCATGAAGATTACGGCTCTTGTCTGTCCTGATACAGGGGATTCTTGTGCAGCTCCTGTGATACTTGGCACTAATTGTCCCGCAGTGCATTATGCTTTTCAGAAGTTTCTTGGAAGAGATTGGAACCCTGCAGCTCAGCCGGTGAATATATCTTCTGATCTTAGAGAACTCTGTGATGCCCTGTCTACTGGCTATCGACATGGAATGGTATATCATATCGGTGAGAGAACCGTGGAAGTTCCTGCCGGCGGGGAGAGAGTTCTGAGAGTAGCCTCCAGCATTGCTCCCGATTTGCTTGAAGGGGGGAGTTATGTCCT